>JAMKQA010051703.1:0-12433 GCA_024699735.1 Posidonia australis
ATTTTTCATGTATATGGTTTTCCTTGTCTTCCATAATAGATTAGGTGGCGACTCCGTTTTATTTTGCTTTTTCGACGTGATTTTGCCGACCGATTTCGCATTCATTTGCGGAACCCCCTCGCCGGCATGGTTACACTAGGGCGTACATTAATCGACATTTCTAATGCCTACATTGACCCTTGGATTGTTTTCCTCTTTATTTTCCTCATTTTGTGTAGTTCTACCTGAAGTTTTTGTTTGATTTTGCATTGGCATTGGCATGATAGGTTAGACATAGGCAAACGACACATAATAACAAAATAGTTGAGAAAGACCAATTTTCGAGTGTATGGGGGTGCTTAACACCTTCTCCGTGTGTAATCTCTGACATGTAGTAATTGAGTATTACATCCTTTAGGCACGGTGCACACACTCATTCATTCATTTGCATCGTTTTCTCGCATCCTTATGCATTTTGGTTTTCCTCGCCTTTCCATTAAAAGACTAGGTAGCAACTTCTTTTTCTTATCCTTTTCTTTACCTTTGTTTAGGGTTTTTGAGTCGAGTGTCCTTCCTCGGATTCACCATCCCACTGTGACCTTATCAGGACTCTTTGTGTGCTTTCATGCTTGAGGAGTCGGGTGTTTCCACCGGCATGGTCACAGGAACTACTGACTCCAATTGGGATACAAGATTCTAGCTTTCATGTCAGTTTCTCGCTTGCATGCCTTTGTTTTGGCTTAGCTTGTTTCGTTTGCATTTGTGTATTGTACTTACTGTATATTTTTGCCTTTACTTGCCTTTTGTTTGTTGTGTGTTTTTTCTTTTACACGTTGCTTATACCACATCACATGCACATAACATGATACATGCCTTTTGATATGATGCTTGCATCTTTTCACCATCATGATAACACGACAATAACACATGCCATGACCATGCTTTTTGCTTGCTGAGTTCTCTTTTGACTACCATGCTTGTGTGTTTTATTCCCCTTTTGCATTTACCAAGCTTAGAAAAGTAGAGACATGTTTGTTTCTCTACTTGGCTTAAAACAAAATACAAAAACTCAAAAAAAAATTAATAAGGCATAACTAGAGACAAATTCAAATTGATCCCCCAGTTTAATAAAACACAAGTAAAAGACACCAAGCATAAGCATATGATTGATCATATAGGACATGCATCATCTGCTCTCTAGAGTCCACCTACTCAATTTAAGAAGAGTAGTGTTGGTTTCCCCTTCTATGGCTTTGGCGTAGGACACATGGCCAGTCTGCTCCACCTTGTCTGGGTCTTGTCGGTGTTAGTAGAGGGTACAACTCCTTACTACTGTAGGAATCAAGGCCACCAACACATTGCTCGTTGTCTGCCTACGCATTGGCCAAGATTTAGAGTGAGGACCTTATTTGCTACCATGAGTTGAAGACCTGTATAACTTGAGAGAGTCCGAAGTAGACAACCAACTAGGACGCACTTAGCTGGTGAGAGAGAGCATGTTAGAAGCATCCATCTGCATTGCATGCCATTCATGCCACCCTAATAAACACTTTGCATTGTGCTTAACATCTTTCTTTCTTTTGTTTCTTTCCTTCAGGTTTTGACACCGGTTTTTTTTTCACCTTTTGTTTACAGGTCTGTGTGAATTCCTTAGCTGAAGCCCCTATGGTCCCTTTCGTGACTCCCACTCTGAGACATCTGTCCTTGACTATTTTTCGAGTTATTCATCACTTTAGATGATAGCTAGGTGTTGTCCCCTTTTTTACGATCACAGTCTTACCCTCACTCACTCCCAGTCATCCATGGCCTAACGCGTTAGCGAGTCCTTTTCCTCTATTGCTCTAGAGGGTATCTTTGTCTCAGTCCCTTCTTCCTCTATTATCTTGACCTCAGCTATTATGCCTTCTCCTTGCAGTAGTCACTCTCAGGCACTTGAGGCTTCTTACCCTGTGGTTTTGGGACAATGATAGACCCTGATCGGTTTGGAGCCCATTACTGAGGCTATTATAGTAGCTACCACAAAGGTTCCTGATCTGATAGTGTCCTATCCTTTGACAAACTCAGTTACATTTGACACCCAGTTGACTACGATCGTTCCTTCTATAGGTGTCAAGTTTGCAAGATAGTTAGGTCTTCAGCCTCCTTTTACATCTGTTCCATTCATTGCTCTAACTATCAGTATTACTATTGATAAGATTTCCACCATGCAACCCCAGTAACTCTTGGCTCTCACCTAGAAGTTGCTAGGAATGGCTCTTTCAATGGATCCAACTTTGAAATCGTTGATTCATCCTGTTCCTGAAGTTCTCTTGCAGTCATCTCACACATTCCATGTTGCACCTCACACACCATCCCCACAACCATCGCCACAGCTTCTCGCTACGTCAACAGTGGGACTGTCGACTCTACCTCCGATTCCACCACAACAATGTCCACAACATGTAACTCTGACATCTGGTGGTCAATCATTTGGGCTGGTAGGGGCATGGCGTCCGATAAGTTCATTACTTAGGGTCGTACTGGTGCAAAGTTTGCTGCTTCCGCATCCAGCACCGCCCACTGCACAGCATACCCTCTATCATTTGCCCTTACATCAGGCTCAAGTTCCACCATTCATCCCATAACACCATACATCAACGCACGAGTACGTAGGCCATCTTGCTATTGAACCTGGTGGTGAGATGGTGGATCCGAAGGAGCACCTCGGTGCGACCCATTCGGCATACATTGGTCCCATCCCAGCGGCACCTTGTCCGACAGCAACGACCTCAGATGCTCTCCTTGCCGAGGTAAGCGATCTAAAAGGAGCACTACATGTTGTACAGGGTAGAGACCACTAGCCTTACCATTTTGGAGACCTTTGTTACTTTCTAGAGGCTATTCTTCCCCCGAACTTTCACATCTTAGAGTTTGAAAAATATAATGAGAAAGGCTTCCCTATTTCTCATTTGAGGGTGTATTGTGGCGATCTTGCTCAACTTCAGGCTGACAGGAGGTTACTCATTCGCCTATTCCATAAAAGCCTTACAGGTCTTGCTTTAAAATGATTCACATATCTGGATATGACCTTGATTAAAACCTGGAACGACCTTAGTCAGGCGTTTCTGGAGTAATACTCCTTCAACCTCGACATGGTCCCAAACCGCAAGGACCTAGTCGCCACCATGAAAAAACCCCCACGAGCCAATTGGGAAGTATGTTGGGTGCTGGTGTGCCCTAGCTTCACAAGTCCGAGATAGGTCCTCCGATGAGGAGTCTATAGATATGATTATTCGTGGAGCACAACCAGCCATTGGGGCTCTACTTAGCTTCCAGCCGATCACCACTTTTACATCTTTGATTAGAGTAGGGACTCGCGTGGAGAGCTTGTTGTGTAGCAACATCTTTCCCGCACTCATAGCATTCGCAAAGCAGGCTACTTCATCCAGCCATAATGTCGGCACTAGTAGCAGTAGCAACAACAACAACGACACCAACAACAACTTCAACAAGAGGAGGGATCCCACGAAGACCGCATTGCCTATATCTAATCCCCTACTATGCTTGTGAATGTTGTGAGCCTACCTATACAGAATTAGGTAGTCTATGCACCCCCACCTAGGGCACCATGCACATCACATGACACTACCACCACTATGCTAGTGTATTCTCTTGCATTGGTGAGGCGAGGATAGCACCAAGGGCAGAGACAACCTTGACGACTAGAGAGAAATTATGCACCATTGGTTGAACCATCGAGTATCATCCTCCCCAAGGTCATGTCACTCCTGAAGCTTTCAGAAGTTTGCCCACTACCGAACCCATTGCTAGCTTGGTTCATGGCAAACTTGTTCTGCAGTTTCCACAGAGTCGTGGGGCATTCTACGGACAACTGTTTTACACTCCAGAATGCAATTCAAGACTTGATTAATTAGAAGATCATCATCATTAACACCTAGGAGGTGGAGTCTTCACCGAAAACACTAGCAACACACTATCACCAGCACAGACTAGTGTAGTGCATCAGCCCTTGCATGAGCATCAGAGCTCAGGAACTCCTAGAACTTTAGGGATTCATTCCATTTTCCCTCATAGGTCTATGTCTTCTCTATCAGATCCTTCGGTTTTGATCCATGACATCTCAGCACATTTTCCTTACCACCTCTATTAGACTTTTGTTGAATCCTCCAGCATTGCGATCAACATGATCCGACTAACTACCAGGTCGGGACAAGAAGCAGTGCAACCCACCATACAATCCACCCCATCACTTGCTTATGTATTAGCCAAACCCTGGTCAGACCCAATTCAGATTGTGTCAGCCTCAACCCTTCCAAAAGCTTCCTCCTTAACATTGCCAATAGCCCAACAAGAGTTAGAAGCCCGTGCTCTTGTAGTTATTAACTTGACATAGGACACCCATCGCATGCCATATAGCTATACCGCAGAGATGTGTACAGAAATAATGCGATCGAGACGGGTATATAGGGCTCTAGCTCCATCCCCCAAGCCTAATCAGCCTGTATCTTTATCACAGCCATCAAAGAATCAACCTTTAAAGCCAGTTTCAGAAAAGATCCTACCCAAATCCATCACCTCCCATAAGAAAGACGAACCCACAGCTGATATCACTGCCCAGCTTAAAAAGGTCAAGGCTGATACATCCATATGGGACATGATCCATACTTCAGATGAGCACAGAGAGGCCTTTCTCTAGATCTTTCAAGCCGCTCACGTCTCCCCAACCATACGACCTTAAACTTTGGAAGATATGGTAGGAATGCTTGCTGCACCGTAGGTGATTTCTTTCTCCAACGTGGAATTACCCCTAGTAGGGACTAATCATAATCAACCCCTTTTCATCATGGTGTAGTATAAGCATTTCTGCATTCCACTGATGCTAGTAGACAATGGTGCAGGCCTAAACGTCTGAAGACAACTCAGATTCCAATTCTAAGATATTACTCCGATGATAAAGGGAATGACAACTTTTGACAATACTCACCATCATGCACTGGGGATTTTGGTTATTCCTTTGGTGGTTGGGCTAGCTCAATTTGACGTAGACTTCTACGTCGTTGATCTTGAGCCAACTTTCAATCTCTTGCTTGGGCACCCTTGGCTTCACAAGCATTAGGTCATCCCCTCAACCCTACACCGAATGATCAAGTTTCGCTAGGACAATGACATTGTCGTTGTCATGGTAGAAAACTTTGAGAAGGAAAAGGTTGAGGCAGTTTCCACCTTGTCTCCCTAGGTTGCCTATTTTGACCCAAAGCCTTCTAATGTTCTATATCAAGTCAACCGCTTTGAACCTATCAACTTCATTCCTATTGTCAAGCACGTCAATCATTTGGCCGTTCACAAAAACCCTTTCACAATGGTGGAGAGTCTTTGTCAAAAATGGGGGTACGAGAAAGGGACAACTCTCGGACGATATGGCCAAGGAATCGCCAAATCAGTCATAACTGAGAAAAGATGGGTGTTTGAAGGGTTGGGGTACGAATGGCAATCGCGAGATAGACTCCCACATAATCGTAAGTCCCAGAAACTCTTTATTCCATGAGATTTGTCTAACTTCATTAGCTCAGGATTTTCGGATCCCAATCAGAGTCGTATGCTTGCAGAACTGGTACAAATAAGGAGTGAATTAGTGGATGATCCTGAGTGGGTATGTGTTGAGGATTACTACTCGGAGGAAGAGCGCTCAAATGACAGGATGATTTACAAACCTTCAATTATCATAGAGTCAGTTAGGCACGCATTGCCACCTTTAGAGCTAGACACAAATCCTTCCATAGTTTTGGTTGCAACTTCAACCAAAATGGTTCCAACTAAAGTTTTACCAGTGGGTCAGTTAATGAACAGAGTCTATAGTCAGCAAGACATCCAAACAACATTGTTAGTAGGGTCAGTTCTGACAGAATCACAATCAGTCATGCTTGACACTCGCAAAACTCAGCTGGCATCACCGCCGCAAATACAGGAGCACATTTGTGCATATTATGTGGATCTTGCCTCTAATGAGGAGGAGGGAGACACTATAGTAACACAAGTGGATAGCATGCTTAGTGATTTGAAAGTTTTATTCCAAGAATAGTTAGTGACGTTGGCAAAAGATACAGAATGTGAGTTCAGGTGCAAAAAGGAAAAGGCTGTGGTTATAGAGCTCAATACAAATCAATCAGTTTCATATGGCTAGTCTGCTTACATGGTCCTTGAGGAGACAAAATCAGCATATGCTAGACCAGAGGAGTTTATCTCCCATCAACTGAGCAGCGAGTCTAGTTGGTACTACCAGTTCAAGCCTCACTTGAGTAGTGAGGTCCAAAAAAAAAAATGATCCTGAGTTAGGCTCAAAAGGGAATGCAAACGACAACACTCATGTTAGTCAGTCAAAGGACAACCATCCATCTACCACAAGCATTGTATATACCATGGAAGAAAACCAAGAAAATCAAAATAATCAACTACAAAACAAGGCTATAGAGAAAGTAGAGTAGCCAATCTTGTCAATGAATGCAAGTATGCTTCGACCTGAAGTTGTCAAAGGCGCTCATAAGAAGACCAGGGTGACCGTGACCATCCTGAAGTGTCATCAAGGGATAGATTCTTAACAGATATGTTCTTTTGAAGTCACATATCCATCATTCCAGCAAGAGATCCTTTCAAAGCTCATTGCGTATGAAGAAGGGGATGATGAAGAAATAGAGGAAAATAATCAAGCCTCACCTGAGTTCCAACCCTATGATGATGATCCAAAAGGTCAAAATTTACATGTCAAGGAAGAAATAGAACTTGTAAATATTGGCACCTCGGAGGAAGTCAAGGAAGTACACAATAGTGCTAGACTTTCATGACAGGCCTGGGTAAAGTTCATTGATCTTCTCAGAAAATATGTAGATATCTTCACCTGGAGCTATAATGACATGGTAGGGTTTGATGTTGAGGTAGTGGTGCACACGTTATTGCTTACACCCAATGTCAAGTTGGTAAAGCAGAAACTCAGAAGATGAAGGCCACAATGGTTATAGAAGCTTAAGGACGAGATCATGGAGCAACATGAGGTTAACTTTCTAAAAGTCGTCCTCTATCAAGAATGGCTAGCCAATGTCGTGCCAATGCCAAAGCAAGATGGTTGGGTTCGCATGTATATTGATTACAGAGACCTCAACAAGGCTAGCCCAAAGGATGACTTCCTGCTTCCACATATAGATGTACTGGTTGACAATACCGCAAGTCACAAAATGTTGTCATTTATGGATGGATTCTTAGGTTACAATCAAATCAGAATGGTAGAGGAAGATATAAAGAAAACATCCTTCATCACCCTATGGGGAGTATTCTATTACAAAGTAATGCCATTTGGGCTCAAGAATGCCTAAGCCACATATCAGAGGGCAATGACAGCTTTGTTCCATGATCTCATGCAACAAGCAATCAAGGTCTATGTGGATGACATGATCATTAAATCAAAAGAGCCTAAGGAACATCATGCTTGCCTAAGAAATTTGTTCAACTGTTTGTGGAAATACAAGCTCCACCTCAACCCCAATAAATGCATCTTCGGTGTATCCTCAGGGAAACATCTAGGATACATCATCAGTTAGAGGGAAATTAAGGTGGATCCTAATAAAGCCAAAGCTATCATCAAGATGCCTCCCCCTACGATAGAAAATGAAGTTTGAAGATTGCTAGGGCATTTGCAATACAACAACCAGTTTATTGCCCAGCTTACGCCGATTTACAAGCCAATCTTCAAACTCCTAAGAAAAATGCATAGATTAGTTAGAGTGAAGAGTATCAGGAGGCTTTCGACAGAATCTAGCAGCTCTTGGTGAGACCACCAATCTTGATTCTCCCGACACCATGACATCCTTTATTGCTTTACTTGTCAGTTACATAGTGATTCAATGGGTGCAGCCCTGGGCCAACACGACAAGTTAGGTTGCAAGGAAAGGGCCATCTACTACTTGAGCAAGAAATTTAACGATTACAAAATCAAGTACACGGCAATCGAGGAGGCCTATTTGTCCATCATTTGGGCCACGCAACGCCTTAAACACCATATGATGGTGTATCCTGTCTTGCTTCTGCGTCGACATGATCCAATGAAATACCTGTTCTAGAAGCCAACATAGGTAGGCTGGTGTGTCAAATGGTAAGTGCTGTTATTTCAATTTGATATCACTTTTGTCACCTAAAAGTCTATGAAAGGACAGGCCATGGCAGATCATTTGGTAGACTTACCATTGCCAGAATACCAACCCTTGCAATCTTAGTTCCTTAACGGGGACATATTGTTTGCCATGGACGAAATTGAGCCGAAAGAGCCCAACTATAAGAAGCAATGGCACCTCTACTTCGATGGCATAGTTAACAAGTAAGGCATGGGCATCGAAGTAGTGCTAGCAACCCCACAGGGCCAGTTCATCCTGCTTGCTCAGAACTTGACCTTCGTGTACACCAACAATGTGGCAAAATATGAGACATGCATCCTTGGACTCGAGGCTGCATTAGAGCATGGTGTGTGGAAGTTACATGTACACGATGATGCCATGTTGGTTATCTCACAAGTTAATGGCAATTGGAAGTCAAAAGATTTAAAGCTTCTGCCATACCACACCCACCTCCTGAAACATATGGTAGAATTTGAAGAAATACGCTTCTCCTTTATGAACAAAGCCAAGAATGCCTATGCCGATGCATTAGCCACTCTTGCATCTTGGTTGTAAGGCTACTTCTGGCCAACCATGGAAACAGATTACTGTCAGTTTGTGCAAAAATGTCACAATTGTCAGATCCATGGAAACTTTATTCATGCACCCCCACAATAGCTCCATGGTACGTCATCTCCCTAGCCAAAAGGGTCTAATTTCACAGCCAAAAGGGTCGAAGATTTCTTACGGAATCTACATATCAAACACCACCAATCCCCACCATACCGTCCATAGATGAACAGAGCAATGGAGTCTGCCAACAAGAATTTAACCAAGATCTTGAAGAAAATGGCAAAGGCATACAAGGATTGGCATGATAAACTCTTGTATGCACTATGGGCCTACAGAACATCAGTTCGAACCACAACTGAGGCAACCCCGTACACGCTAGTATATGGCATGGAGGTAGTCCTACCTATTGAGGTGGAGATACCTTCACTCAGGATTTTGAGGGAAGCAGAACTAGATGAAGCAGAATGGATTAAAGATCACTATGTTCAGTTAAACCTGATATATGAGCACAGGTTACAAGCCATGCACTATGCACAGTGTTACTAGAAAAGGATGGCTAAAGCCTATCAAAAGAAAGTTTGGCCTAGAGGTTTCGTGCCTAGAGAACTAGACTTGCGAGCCATACATCTCCATGATGACCATAGGAAATTCAGACCTAATTGGCATGGGCCATTTGTAATCAAATGGGTCTTCTCTAGAGGTGCAACAGTCTTTGAGGATATGGATCACGTTGAGCAGTCAAAACTGGTTAATACATACTACTTGTAGACACCCCGATTTTGAGGTGACTCATTGATAATTCTCCAGATGTTGCTTTGGATGTGGCTGACCCTTGAACCAACCCCAAGCCCATAGCATGTCCGCAGCCCAACTAGAACTCCCGATAGCTAGGAGAGAGCACCTAGCAAGCACATTTACCTAGCACACCTAGCTAGCACACCTCCCTAGCACACCTAGCTAGCACATTTACCTAGCACACCTAGCAGGCGCACATGCCAGGCGCACATACCCGACGCACATCCCAGGCACCCATCCATTTCGCAAGCTGCGGGGTGCTGGCTTTCCACCTCCCATGGCTGTTACCTCTAGCAACGAATATGCCATGGAATCTTCCAGGCTTTTCGTCTACGAGGCTCCCTGCATTCCCATGAGTTACCCTTGAGAATTCCCTATAAATAGACACCTATAGCTGGCCATTTGAGAGGATTAGAGAGTTCAACATACACAGCTACAACAAGCCTTCTCCAGAATTCTGCAACCATCCACTTGAGCTCTCAAGCTTTTTCTTGCATCCAGATATATTCTCAGCCCATCCAAAACATCAGGGATCATATTATCTTGGGTTTTCTTTGAAGGAACATCTCGGATAAGGTAGGTCCTTCTCACTTTCCCTTTTTCGTTCTTATCCTTTACATTGAAATAAAGCATGCTCGAAATCTTACATATGGTTTGATTTATCCATGTTTTTGTGAGGTTTCTATGATAAATATAATTGCTCTCCATGCAAGATGATCTCCATGCAAGTCTATACCTCTGTTTGCGAGCATGTCCACTTTTATTTCTAGCATAAAATCTGCATGAGCTATCTTCTTTTTACTATTTCCTTACACATAGATCTATGCCACACATTTACATGTTCTTTGCACATAGAGATATTCTTGATATGATTATCACTTACATGTGTTCTGATTGGGTTTACCCATTTCATGTTTGCTCCTTTGCATTTCGCATGTTTTCATACATGAACCCATCAACTCGTTTTAGTTCTAATACAAGATTTATAAGATAACTCTCGATCATGTGCATCCCCATCATGTTTTCAGCTTTTAACAATGGCATAAATCCATCTGCATTAGCATGAATCACCCAGCTCTTTTCTGGGGTAGATTCTGGATCAGATTGCAGTCTGATCCCGATTCTATGGGGCGCACCCCTCAGGCGCACCAAACCAGAGCACCACTCCGGCGCACCAAGCAGGTGCACTAGACTGGTTAGAGAGCAAAGCACTCACATTGGCATCTTTGTTTGCATGGCTTTATAGAGAACTTTGAACTTGATTCTTTTATGACTGATTCTCTGATGTACCATGGTTTCACTTGCATGTTTTCTTTCGGTTTTAAGTAGATCGCTATCCAAATGTTTTCTCCATTTTGATATTCAACCCATGATCCAGTAGCATGGTGAATCATGCATCCTTCATTTAGCACAAAATAGGTGAGAACTTGTGTGAGGCTACCAGCCCTTGAGCACTAGGTCCATAACTCATTGCATTTACATGATTTTCCGAGTTTTACAGAATGATTTACACTGCATACCTTTCCAGAATGCATTCCCTGATGTTTTGGCTTTGCCTAGTTTTCTATTTTCCCTCAGCACGTTTTCCTGGCCCATCTAGATGCACATAGGGGGCGCACCAGACTAGAGCACCAGTCCGGCGCACCAAACAAGCTCGTTGGCCTGTTTTCAGTAGCACACAGCAGGTATTTTACATGTTTTTGGCACGTTTTCTCAACTCGGTTTGCTTCTAGATTTTCCGTGGCTTTCTTCCTTGATGAATTAGGAAGGCACAACTATGTTTTCAACTATTTTCATACATTCTAGATTGCATTAGGCATATAGCAAAGCAAGGACGATAAATTGCTCAAGATATTATTGCATCAACACTTGACCTAGCATACGAGCGATATTTCTGAGCATTAGGACACACCCCTACACATCATGCACCTATACTTTAGACACCACACACACAAGCATGGCATGACATATCGCCCTTGGGCGTACAGTAAAGGCTGCAAAGCCGACATTTCATAAGCAAAAGAGAAATCAATAGAAGACCAATTTATCGGGCGTACGAGGGTGTCTAACACCTTCCTCGTACATAACAGGGATCCTTACCCATATTTTTCGTTTACGAAGACCTTTTTTATTGTTTTGCATGATTTTCATGTTTTATATGGTTTTCCTCGTCTTCCATTTGAATAAACTAGGTGGCGACTCCTACATTTGCATATTATTTTATTTTTGTCGTGACTTTGCCGACTTTGGAATATTTTTCCATTCTCGACAACATGGTTACAGGAACTGGCGACTCCACTAGAGATAACCAGATCTCGGCTTTTGTTTTGATTTCTCTTTTGCTTTAGCTTTCTTGCTTGCCTTTTCTATGCTATGCTTTGTTATTCTTTTTTTAAGTGGTGTCTTTTTGCATGCATGCATTTTGTAATGTTGTTCTTTTCTTTTACACATTTGCCATGTCACCACTTTTGCACATGTTGTAGCACATGCTTTCGTTTATTTATTCATGTATAATTGCTTGTTTATTTCCCTTCCTGTATATGCCATGCCTAGGACATAAGAGACATGCTTGCTTCCCCTTTTGGTTAATGAAAACATAACAACCAAAATTATCAATCTTAAGGCAAACTAGGGACAAATTGCAAATCTCCCCCGTGGTTTAATAAACTTGCAAGTAAAAAACTTAAAGCATACTTTGCATACATCATATAGGGCATGCATCTTCTCCTCTCTAGGATTACCTATACAGTCTGCGAAGGACATGTTTCGGTGGTTCATCCTAATGGCTTTGGCGTGGGATGAAAAATCGGGCTTGTTCCCCCTTAACCGGGGTCGTGTCAGTGTAAGTAAAGGGCACAGCCTACTGCTTTGGCAGAGGTCAAGGCTCCGAAAGCACCACTCGTTCACTGCCTAGGCTTTGGCTGGGATTTAGAATGGGGACCTTACTA
>JAMKQA010051704.1:0-13969 GCA_024699735.1 Posidonia australis
CACACCAAAATCTATATCATTTATAAACTCATAACATATAGATCTATTCATGTCAAATTCAATGGTTCTGTATAAACTATAACAAGTACATGTTAAATTTAATACTTAGGAATTTCAAAATAACTTGATTTTTTATATACAAACGTTTTAAATAGTTTTGATCAAATCTAGCGGTTTAGATTTTTAATCTTATGGTTAGATGTTAAGATATACAAAGTTGTCTATATATATATATGCGGATATCCGTATCCGTATTCGTTGAAAATTCAAAAGACATATCTATATCCGTATCCTTATCTGTATCCGCTCAAATTCAAAAAACCATATCCGTATCTGTATCCGTATCCGTATCCGCTCGTAGGCGGATACGGATACGGATATTTTGCGGATATACCGTATCCGTTTGCAACCCTATGAAACAGCCTACGATCATCCTCATAGCGGCTTGCAAGCTCAACAGCCTCTACTAAGGTCTGGCATCTAAAGCCAATAACTCTAGATCTCAGCACAGCATTCAGTCCCTCTACAAATCTCTTGGCTCTGTTCTTCTCAGAAACTGCAGTCTGAGAGAACTACTCTCGTCGAAGGAAGGATGACTCATACTCAGCCACAAACAGGCTACCTTGCTTCAGGTTCCAGAATTCTCTATCCAGCTTATCCCTCTCATGCTCAGGGAAAAACCTCTCAGAGAATACCGTTCGGAACTCATCCCAATAGATCATCAGCAGGTCCACATTCGGGAATTTGGTGCAGCGCACTGTCCTCCACCACTGATCCGCAACACCCTTGAGCTGGAAAGCTACGATCCAGACCCACTTCTCCGCTAGACACTCGATCCCCTCAAGGATCTTCTCCACCTCTAGGAACCAAGCCTCACACTCCTCAAGAGTGCCGCGCCCATCAAAGGTCGGCGCGCCAAGCTGGCGGAACTATTTGATCCACGGGTCTCCCTTCGCCTCATCCTTGCTGCTGTTGCCAAAGGACTGGGAAAAACCCTACATCATCTCGCCAAATTCTCGTCTCATCCCCCTCCAAGTGCTACCCTCTCCCGTCTCAAAGTCAAGTACAGGGTTCTTGCCATGACTGCAGCCTCGGCGAGACATCTTCCTGTCAGCACCACAAAACACAACAATCAAAAGTTTCAAGTGCACGACTCACTAGTGTGCAGCACTAAGGAGCCATTAGACCAAACATCACTAAGCCGGTGCTCTAGGTGTAACCTTAGCTCTGACACAACTCTGTAACGCCCCTATCCCGGGCACGCTACCAAAACACAGTATCAAGCATAATTACACTAATTACAGAAATATCAAATAACTATAACTAAAGCTCACCTCCAGGATCACAATGTAAGGCTAGAAGCTCCAACTCCTGCACCGGAACTCGACTGCACGCAGTCTGCACCTGAAAACCAAATAGTACGCGTGAGTGACATCTAAGTCACCCAGTACGCGCCCCAAACATACAAACCACAAAACCTCGGTAAAACCATAAAACTCATTTCTTATCATTTTTCAAAACTTGGTTTTCTCTTTTTGAAAATCATCCTTTCTTTTATTAGACAATACTTGGGAATTCAATCCCAATTCCAAACTCCTTTCAAAAGCCATGACTCTTTTCCTTTCTCAAAACATTTCGAAAATTTATTCCAAAATCACATTTTCTTTCAAAACATTCCTTTACATTTCTTTCAAAAACCTTTGGAATTCATTTTCCAAAACATTTCCCTTTTCAATATTTGGGATTTCTTCCCAAAACACACTTTCAAATTCACAATTCTGACCAGATCCAGCCTAAAACATAATGCCCCATTGGGCACAAAACCAAATCATAAACACTGGCTGACAATTGGTTAAAACATCATCATTTCTTTTCAGGATTTTAGGACCATTTCATTAGTCCAATCCAGACCAAATCACATTTCTCTTTCTTTATTCATTTCCATTTTTCTTTACTGTTGTTACCTTGATCAAGGGTAACCAGGCACACAAGCAGTAGGCGAGGACATCCTTCCCCTACATGCAGGTTCAGGGCAAAAATGGTAGACCGAATTTCCAGTTCGGTATGCCTAGATTCCCTATTTTGGTATACCGAAAATTTTCGGTATGCCGAAACCCCATGTTTCGGTCGACCGGAGAATTTTAGTCTACCGAACCCTGGGTTCTGGCTTAATCTGTCAGGATTTCGGCATACCCAATTCCTCGCAGACAGGGCACACCCCTGTTCCGCGGCGGCGGAATTCGCCCAAAGTGGGAGTTCCGATCGAACCCCCCAAACATTCATCAACAATTTTCATAAAATCATGGGGTGTAGACCCTCAAGTCTACTTCAAAACCCCTCAATCCATTCATGATTACATCAACCATACAAGGAGATATAAATTCGTGAGGGAAACATGCTCAGAGTTAAACCTTAAAACATTTAGGGCATATCTACCCAAAACTCACGAAATTCACACAATCTAGCATGATCCCTAGACATTCACATCATTTATCCCATTTCCATCATCCCTACTATTTTTCTACGATTTTTCATGCATTTATCTCAATTTTCATGCAATTAACTCATTGTTAATAAAACACTAGACGGAGGAAGGGAAAAGGGTCGCGTACTAGGCTCAGCTGCCCGACGACTCTCCCTGCACTCCGGCGAACCTCCTCGTGCCCCTGCGAACCTCCTCTACTGGTGGAACCCACTGACGGCTCACCCCACTTCCTCAGTTATGCACCGCTCCTCTCCCTCTCCTCCTCTCTCGGTCACCCCTTCCTCTCTTCACTTGCTGCGGCCTCCGTTTATCCTCTTCTCCACCCGTGTCGCGTCGGTCGCCCATCGCATCGGAGGAGACGACGAGGCACAGACCGGTGTCGTTGGTGGCACGGGTCGGGGAAGCGAAGGAGATGGGGAAAATAGTGCGGGCTCATGAGAGGAAGGAAAGAAAGGAGAAAAAAGAAGGAAAAGAAAGGAAGAAAAGACAGACATGCAAACCGAGACGACTGTGCACCCTCAAGTCGGACTCCACATTGGTCCCAAATCACAAACTGGTGCACAGAAGACCAAACACAAGCTCACACAATCAAGAAACAACAAATTATCCATTAATAAACCATTTAAGCAATATTACAATTAATTACATGGTTTACAAATAAAAATGGATAATCAGGCCCAAATGTCACATAATGACCCCTAAATATGGTAAGAAGACTCGTTTGAAAATACAAAAGATTTATTTTGGGTCTAAAAAGGAAACTTGATTGAAATGGAAGAAAACAGACCAGGAGATGTTAAACATGGAAGCCCAAGCATTCAACGTTGAACGCTCATATAGCAGCGTTCAATGTTAAACGCTAGCTTCTTAGCATCCAATGACTTGGATCAACACATGGGCTCATGAAGAGTATTTGGGCTGAGCAAAAGACTTCTAAAGATGAATAAAACATGCTATCGTATAATGGGACTTAATAAAGGAGTGCCAAAATGAGATATCTACACTTTCCAGCTCCAACCATCTGTCCCTTAGCCAACCACCGTACAACCACATAGTACTACACATCCACGCACAACCCAAGCGTCATACTACTTAACAAACAGTGTATCACACCCTCGGGCCATCGCACAACATCCCAACCAAGCCTCCTTCACCTCTGTCACAACCAAGCAACTATAACCTAGGGAAGTGCCACCATGAGCCACTATAATCGGGAGGGACCACCCCCACGTTGATATTGGTAAGCAATCCATCCCTGAGCATAATTAACGCTTCCTCTTGCTCTACGTAGCTTCGTTGTGTCATGGATGCCTTCGTTTTCATCTGTATTTCATCTATTTTTCTAGTTTTGCATCGCCTCTATTTTTTGATGATGGGTTCATCACCTACGTGAGGCCAATGGCCACTAACTGTGAGGTGTGGTCCATCTTGGCGTGCACTCTCCTCCCTACTTATCCCTGATGCTTGAAATGCATCCATAGCCTCAGAATCATCTTATTCCAGCCCGATTATTCACTAACAGTGGGGAGATGCAGCATCTCAGTGGATGGCAACGTTGGGTGGTGGTTTGCACTCACATTCTAGTTTTGATCTCATCACATCATGTTTCCCTCATGTCATCATCATTGTGTATTTTCCTATAGCATGTTTGCATCATTTCGTGATTGAATCAGCCTTTGTTTCCATCGTTTCCGAGCGATGAAGCTTGTGGTCTAAAACTATAGAACTTGGGACACGATCCACTAGTGTATAGATTTAGTGCATGAATCCCCTAAATTCAGTATAGACAACAAAGTAGAGCACTTATTTGCATGCTTTTCTCACGTTGTTTTGATTTCTTAGATCCAAATCTCTCCTCTCCACATGTTTTGCTTGCATTTCATGGCATCTTAGCATCAAGCATATCAAGCATACATCAAGGAGCATTCATATTAGGAATGCATCACACTCTTGCCCTTGGGCATACATTATTATGGCATTCATATGCTGACATAAGCCATAAATGTGAGTGTTTCAAGCTACAAAAGATTGACTTGTCAGGCATATAGGGATGCCTAATACCTTCTGTATGCCTAATAGGAGTCCTTATCCTTTCTCTATCTGCAATGATCTGGTGTGAAACACCCATTGGCATGGAGCATCGTTTTTAAACTTGCATTGCTTTTATCGCATTTTCTTATTTGTATTCAGTTTTCCTTGTCTTTTGATTTTAATAGACTAGGTGGCAACTCCATTCTTCTTATCCTTTTTTCCCTTTTGTTTTTTGCCTGGTGTTTTTGTCTCGAGATCCTTCCTCTAATGCACCACTTCGTCATGGCCTTTTCAATGTGGACACGGTCCCATCTTACGTGCACCTCCCATAGCCATCATGATTACACTAGCCAAGATCCTATCGTCACCCTATAGATTTTCACACCATGAAAAAGAACCCATAAAACATACATCAAGAAGCATGCAAGAAGTCAAGCAATCAATAAACTCCTCCATATAAAGTTTCCTAGGAATTCTACCGCCCTTCTTCCCGAACACAGACAACATAGAATTAAAGTCCCCCACCACACACCAAGGTACCTTAAAATTCATCTGTGCTAAAGAAAATAAATGCTCCAAAGCCAATGATGTTCAACCCCATCACAACTTGCATACACAAAGGTAACAAAAACCTTGCCACTAATATCATTGTCCAATACAGAGACTGTAAAAGCAAGACAAAAAACATCAATCACCTCCATTTGCACCACTGTCCTACTTAACAAAGGGATTTTTTCCATATCACCTTCATTAGCAACAAAATTTCAAAACCAAGAATACTTCCTCACCTCTATCAACATCAATCATGGGTTCTAGAATAGCCACCATTTGAGGCCTATGGGCTTTAACATGGAACTTCAACCTTCTAATGGTCGGGTAGTTCTTGACCCCTGTAACATTCTAGATGATCTTCTTCAATGGACAGAATGGCAAAGGCATTCCATGAGCCAGAGAAAGACTTACTATGGGTAACAGGACCATCCCAACTCCCATTATTTTGTCTGTGTTTGCTACCACTAGAGTCACTCACATGACCATTAGATAATGAAGAAGCAAGCTTCCTAGGCCTTCTTGGCCTACATTTGAGAATCAAGTTCAGACCACCATCTACTACTGTAACACTCTGATTTGCTTTAGATGCCCTAATCTTACAATCAGTAGCCTACATAACTTATTCATCCATCCTTCCTTTATCTCCAACATCACTAACCTGCACACCAACGTCTGCCATCCTTCCTTTGCCACCAACATCACAAACTATTCCCTCTGAACGTCCATCATTATTAACCTCACCTTGATGCTCACCAACAATAGTATTGTCATTCCTCCCACCATCTTCATCCTCTTCTTGGAAAACTGACACCAGTATTGCCTCACTGCTGGATTGTTGTCCCAATAGAAGTCTGGCTTATCCACCACAACAAGGTCCTTTTGAAGCATTTGAAAACCTTAGCAATAGGGATACCCTCCTGCCCAATAATAATATGACCATCTTGAAGCTTGAGAATCTTCCTAGTGGGTTTTTAAGTTTGCTTGGATTGTAACTTCCCAATCTTCATATCCTTCTTCCCATGCATGCTTTTATTAGCCACTACCAAAGGTTGCGTCTTACGAACTCTCTTGTTTTCTGGGTTACGACCACAAGAACTCATAAATGTCCCCTCTTCTAGCATCCAATACAAAATAAGGGCTTATTCTCAAGCTTCATTGGTTGGAAATCTCCATTCGCTTTCGTCCTAATATATATCATAAATGGGTTCTCCTTCGACAAATCCATCTCAACACAAAATCTAGCACACACTACAGTAGTCTGAGATGAAGTGGATGAAGCAATAAACGGTAGAGGGCTAAGTATCTTTGCAACTGAGCAAATAAACTAGGGCTTATAGTAGCATTGTGTCAAGGTCGACAAGGCCACCCACATTGGTGTGCCCTCTCCATTCTCAGTCGAAACCAAGGCGACCACTAGAAGACCTTCAACATTTGGCCCCTCATTAACCACTTCTCTCTAGTGTACACTTTAAGAAAATTAGCCTCGACACTAAATCAGTCAATAAGATGGTGTCTATCAACCATCATGATTGCCACGACTCCCCAAACACCCCAATTCGTAAGGGCCTTCTGCACTTCAGCCTTGGGAAGATAAAGAGAATAAGACTTGTGTATAAGTGCATGCTTGTAAGGCAATGAAATGTGGGCTACCTCCACATTTGTCAAGATAATTGTCGGCCTTCCATACTTCATTGTCAGTTGATGGAAATTTATGTCATCCTCCAAAACTTTTTCACGATGCACATCTGCAAAACTCTAACCTTCAAGCTGAGTGCCAACCCCTCATGGTTCAACCTCCAAAGAACCCATAACGAGAACCCATCATACACCAGCAGTACAACCCAAACCTTAGCTGTTGCTCCAACACCACACAACACAGAAACTACGACTGCCTCAACTCAAAAAGAAACTTGCTGCCACATAAGTAGAAAGCGACTCCAACCTAAAAAGGAAAGAAATTCATAGCAACCCATACAAAGCAGAATGAAAGAACAACACCTTTGGTGGTAGAAGAAACACAACTAGAGTTGACCAGTCACCCCTTGTCAAGAATAAGAAGACAACAGAACCTAAACACCATTGAAAGCAATCATCAAAATTGGTCGTCGAAAAGGACAACCCAAACAATTGGAACCCTAAACTCAAATATTTACAAGAAAGCACAAAAAAAACTAGAAGCACCAATGATAGAACTCCAACGCAAGCCTAGAGCCCACTACTTGATAGAACCAACCCAAGATGACAGTAGTGGAGAAACTCCCTCTAGAACCACGTCGGAACTACTAGTCCACTGAAGACCAAGAATCACCAAAGCCTCTCTCCTAAAAAACTTTTGCCCTCTAGTTGGTATATCATATGTTGAACATATCATATGCTAAATTCCATTTATGTTGGACCTCCATCATAAATTTTTTAGGCCTAATATTATTTTTTGAACATAATTTTCTAAATTCTTAATATCTACTTGCGGAACATTGAATAAATAAAAGAGTTTCCTTATATTTTCTAAACATTCCCTATGACTGTTACACCATCTTGGACAATTAAATTTATCACATGACAAGAACATCTACAATGAAATAAAATTCCATCTAATGAAGGTTTAAATGTATCTTTTAAATATCCAATAGCAGCATTATTAGTACAAGTATTATCAACACAAATTGAAATAATATTCTTATTAATACCATATTCATGAAAAATTGCTATTAATGCATTTTAAATTGTAGAACCACTATTTAGATGTTCAAAACTTTGAAAGGCTATAATTCTTTTTTGAAGAATCCAACCACTATTAACATAGTGACAAATAACACACAAATAAGGAAAATGTTCAAACATCATAAGTTAATGGTACTATACATTCTAAATTATCTATAGATACATTTAACTTATCTTCATTAAATTATTTATGAATAGATTTCTTATATCATTTCTAGAATGACCCTTAAATTGTAGATTTAAAGAATTTTTTTACATATTTTTAAAAATATTTACTTTCAAAAAAAATAAAAGGTTGTTCATCTCTAATTATATATTTAACTAGTTCTTTTTTATGTACTTCTTAAGAATATTTCTAATTTGATAACAATCCCCCAACTCTAATTGCTAATGTGTTTTGCCTAGAATTAGTTTTCTATTATAATTTCTCAAGACAATGGGTTGTATGTCTTCCTAAAAGTCTAGTCCCTCTTAAACCACTATAAATAAAATCTTTACGACATGTATTGCATGTCCATTTTCTAGGATTATTTAACTTTTCAGTTAAATAAATCCAAAATATTAGAACAGGAGGATGTGGATTTCAAATCTTCTACTACCATTCATTTATTATCTAAATCTTCTACTGGATTTTGGGTGTAAGGAACAAAATCATTTGATTCATTGGTCATTATGATTTATGAAATAAAAATAAACTACTAAGAAAATAATAATAAACACTTCAAAAAAACTTCAAAGAATAAATTATAAAAGGGAGGGTTAAGAAGAGAATTAGAATGAAGACAAAGAAAGGAATGTTGATAGCAATTGATAAAGGGTCGAAGAACTTGAGACTAAGAACTTCAACTTTCACTTAAACACTTGAGACTTGAGAGTAAAATTGTAAAAAGCTAAGAATTATGAGAAATGAAGAGAAGAAGTAAAAGTTTTGTGTGGATGGAAGAGGAGAATACAATACTATTTGTAGATGTTTCAAAGCTCCAATAGCTAGAAATAGAGCTGTTGGAAAGGATAAAATCGTTAATAAAGTTTTAAAATAGTTAGAAATATATCTATTGGAAATTGTTAAAACAGAACTGTCATTTATTTCTGAAAGTGGACGTCCATTTTTGAAAATGGATGTCCACTTGATCCAATAGTTGTATTTATAGCTATTGAAATTTAAAAGTTAAAAAATCAAGAAAAATACGAACATCCATTATTTGAAAATAGATGTCCATTTCCCATTTCTAGAAATGAACATTCACTTGATTTTACGATTTTATTTTATAGCCATTGAAATTTTGATATATATAAATCAATACAAAATGGATGATTCACTTGATTTAACGACTATATTTTATAGTCGTTGAAATTTGGATGTATATAAATCAATACAAAATGGACATTCATACCTCAAAATGGACATGCGTTTTTTAATGAGGAAGTTCTCTTGAAGAAAAGGACAGTCGTTCCTTAAAATATGACGTCTTTTTTGTTATACAGGACATTCTATTTTTAAAATGGATGTCCACATTTTATTTTATATAGTATATAGTTAAAATACATTATAAAATAATTATTATAACTTAAAATTAATATTTATATTTAAATTTACATATTTTATTTTAAGCCTAAATCAAGCCAAAAATTTGGGGTCGAGCTTGGTCATATCTATGTTAGGTTCAAACTTAGGCAAGGCCATGTTCCGACCCAAACCAAGTAGTGCTAGATAGTGGGAGAAAATCCTCAACTCTAGCCCAACCTACGACCCTATTAGGCTAGGCTAACTTTGATTTTTTCGAGACAGGTTGTTGAGTTATAGGTAGCTCAACCCTAAATTTTAGGTCTAAAAAAAGGTAGTTATGGATCCATCTCATCCAACTGAAAATAATAATAGATTTAATCTCATTAATACATGTTATAACACACAACACATGATCATCATCACTTGTGTAAGTGAGGGGATGAGACCAAACAGAATGGTGTCCACAACAAAATTTTACTAATGTAATGTCTCCAATTTCCATAATAATTTAAAATAATTTAAATTACAGGAAATTAAAAGCTAAACAGAAAGATCAACTACCAGGAACCTGTATGTGCTGTTACGAGACATTAGACTATGTGCACTATGTTAAAACCCATCTACATACCTACACCTGCAAACCAACACCACGAAGAAAGCGTGAGTGACAAAAGTCACCCAGCACGTACCCTACAAAAATGACGGAAAACAAAACTATAATTTTCCTTTAAATTCATTTTGCAAATCATTTTCTCCAAAACCACCAAAACTGACCAACCAAGCCCTACAGGCCGAAAATCACAACAAACGCGGCCCACACTGGTCAAAACAGCAGACAGGGCTCTATTAGCCCAAAACCACAAACAAGGTCCTCAATGGCCAAAATCACACACAGTGAGTCTGGAAGCCTAGCACCAGGCAACCAACTCTGGCCAAAAACAGCCACCAAGGTGTACTACATTGCCACGGTGAAGCCACCCAATGCAGGGGCGATGACCATCCTACAATTCTCCCACCTAAAGAACCCTCACAAAGCCAACTCCTCTGGGGAGGCAGTCCTGTCTCTCAGGACACTACAAGCTACGGGGCAAGTGCCCCACTCGTATTGGCTACCATAGGGTACGCCTCCTCACGGTGTCCTCCACATGGTACTCAGGAGAGAGTGTCATACCTCCACACCCGACAACACCCGAGCTTCAGTGCTTACAACGATAGTAGGAATATCATACCTCCCCATCATGTTACAAAACACCTCAACCCGTGGACCACAACCTTAGCCTTGAAACGATAATCAGGGAGTCTCATACCTCCAAGACCTGACAACCCTCAGCCTTAGGTATCTCGGTGTAACGCCTTGATCCCGAGCACGCCACTAAAACACAGTATCAAGCATAATTACACTAATTACAGAAACATAAAATAACTTTAAACTAAGGCTCACCTTCAGGATCTCAATGTGCGGCTAGAAGCTCCAATTTCTGAACCGGAACACGGTTGCACGCCGTCTGCACCTAAAAACCAAATAACCACGCGTGAGTGACATCTAAGTCACCCAGTACGTGTCCCAAACACACAAACCACAAAAGCTTTGGAAAACTATAAAACTCATCTCTTTGATTTTCAAAACTCGGTTTTCTTTTGAAAATCCTCTTTTCTTTTTATTGGAAATCATTTGGGAATTCAATCCCAAATTCATGCTCTTTTCAAAAGCCATGTTTCTTTTCTTTTCTCAAAACATTTGGAAACTCATTTCAAAACCACATTCTCTTTTAAAAACACACCTTTGCATTTTCTTTCAAAACCTTTGGAATTCATTTTCCAAAACATATCCATTTCAATACTTGGGATTTCTTCCCAAAATCATATTTTCAAATCCACATCTTTGACCAGATCTAGCCTAAAACACAATGCCTCACGGGTTCAAAACCAAATCATAAATACAGGCTGGCAACTAGTAAAAACATCATCATTATTTCATTTCAGGATTTTAGGACTATTTCATCAGTCCAATCCTGACCAAATCACATTTCTTTTTCTTTATTCATTTTCACTTTTCTTTACTATTGTTACCTTGATCAGGGGTAACCAGGTGCACAAGCAGTAGGCGAGGACATCCTTTCCCCTACCTTCCTGCACTACCGCGGTGAAATTCCCCATGCAGGATGTCACCGCCCTGGCCAACCAGCTGTTAGAAATATTTTTGTTTATTTTGATAATTACACCTGTGAATATTTTCATACAAATATAATTATTTGTTGTAACTCTATACTCAGAAAAAGGATTAAGTTATTAAGGACAAAAATCATATCTTCATAAAGTTTTTTCATGTCATATCAAAAACGGCATACCGAAAAACATTTCGGCATACCGTTTCAGAAAGAAACGGCATACCGTTTCAGACAGAAACGGCATACCGTAAGAGAAAAACGGCATACCGAGTCAGGAAAGAACGGTACACCCATCGACCTTCCGATTTCAAAGAAGAGGAAAAACAAATCGGCATACCAAAGAAAAACGGCATACCAAATCAGAAGAAAACGGAACGTGCGTCGGAATTCCGAAAAGATGAGAAATCAAAGAAGAAAGCAGAAACGGCATACCGATAGAAAACGGCATACCGTTTCAGGAGAAATCGGTATACCGAAATAAAAACAGCATACCGAATTGCCCGTAAAGTGCAGACTGAAAGACAAAACGGCACACCGGAAGACAAAAAGGCATATCAAAGGACTAACCATTTGTGACCATTATTGTAGTCGTTTGACACAATTTATGAAGGTCGCTTGGCTATAAATAGGACTCATTTATGCCTCCTTAAAGACACACCTTGACATACTTGTAATTCATTATTCCTTTAGTCATTTACTCTCCTTGCAAGCATACTATAAAGCAACTGTTGTAATCAAGCCTTGTGAGAGAAAAATCTCAACTTGTAAAGCTTCAAAGAAAGGGCTCTAGCTTATCGGGGATAAAGAAGTGGGAAGAGTAAAAGAGGAGTTGGTGGAACTACCAACAAGTAAGTTCTCTATTATTTAAGAATAAGGGAAAACTCTCAAGAGGGCCTTGAGGAGTGGACTAGGTGGGGTTGCCGAACCACTATAAATTGATTGTGTTTTCAATTACTCTCATCCCCTTCTTGTGCTTTTAATTCTAGTTACATCAAGTGTGCATGATAAGTATAAATTCATAAATCTTATTACTTATCATTTTTGATTATTGTTAAAATTGGGTATAGTAATATTAAAAAGTAAAATTCTCTATTCACCCCCCTCTAGAGAAGTCTTTCGATCCTACAATTGGTATCAGAACGGGTTTCTAGGAATTAGATTAAAAATCTACTAGAATACATGACTACTTCATCTTTTAACAATAATGTTATGGAGGGACAAAGTATCAACCGACCACCCTTCTTTGATGGTATAAGTTATAGCTATTGGAAATGTAGAATGATAATATATTTAAAATCTATAAGTTTTGAATTATGGGATGTTGTAATAAATGGGTTTAATTTACATTCTACATCTTTTAAGGATTGGAGTATTGAAGAAAAACACCTTGCTCAACTTGATGCTAAAGGCTTAAACATTTTATTTTGTGCTGTTAGTAAAGAACAATTTAATAGAATTTCAAATTGTAATAACTCACATGAAGCTTGGCATATCCTAGGAGTTACTCATGAAGGAACCAAACAAGTTAAAGAAACAAAAATAAACATGCTAGTTCACAAGTTTGAACTATTTAAAATGAAAGATAATGAACCAGTAACTGAAATGTTTACAAGATTTAATGAAATTGTAAATAACCTTCAATCTCTTGGAAAAATTTATCCTCAAAGCGACTTAGTAAGAAAAATTCTTAGGTCTCTAACTCCTAAATGGGAAAAGAAAACCACAGCTATAGAAGAAGCTAAGGATCTATTTACCTACTCCCTAGAAGATCTAATAGGTAACTTAACCTCGTATGAGGTTCAGATAAAAGAAAAAGACAAATTAAAAGTTGAAAACTCTAAAAAGAAAAATATTGCCTTAAAAGTTACATCTGATTCGGAAGAATCCGAAGAAGAAAATGAGGAAATAGCTTTGTTAACAAGAAAATTTAAAAAGTTTATAAAAAGAGGAAAATTTCATAAGAAACCAAACAAATCTCAAGATAAAAATAAAGATGAACTTCCAATTTGTTTTAAATGTAATAAACCAGGGCATATTAAAAGAGATTGTCCACTTCTTAAAATGAAGGTTAACAAAAGAAAAGAAAAACCTTTTCATAAAAAGGCCCTCCAAACCACTTGGGATAAGAGTGACTCATCTTCCGATGAGAACTCCAGTTCTGAGAATGAGAAGGCTAACATGTGCTTCATGGCTCAAAATAGTTCTTTAACTGATTTAGATATGGAAGAACTCTTGAAAGCTTTCAATGAATTATATAAAAAATATAGAAATTTAAAATCCATACACAAACATCAAAAACTAAACATAGAAACTATTACTTTCAAAAATGAAAAATTAATTAATGAAGGAAAAACTTTTCTTGATGAAAATGATGAGTTAAATCAGAAAAATATTGAACTCAAACAATAAGTTAAGCATATGAAATATAATATAACAAACCTAGAAAAAGATATCTCCACTTTAAAACTTAAAAGCAATGACCTACTCAATACTGTGACAAAGTTC
>JAMKQA010051705.1:0-15312 GCA_024699735.1 Posidonia australis
ACCTTGAAATATTTGTAGTTTTGTCATCATCAAAAAGGGAGAGATTGTTGGCTTTATTAGCCATATCTTGATTTTGATGATAACAAAAGACTAATGTGCTTTATGAGAATATTTCATAGTTCATATATGCAAAGAAGACCATTGAAGAATTCAGAAGATTCAAGTATAAAAAGGAAGACATTTGAAGAAGACAGAGACCTACGTGTCACCATGAAAAATTCAAGATGAAGGAAAAGGAGAAGAAAAATTAAATAATATTTGTAATTATTTGATGTAATTTTCTATTCATTCGTATACCTAAGAACTTGTAATAATCTCCCAAATATCCACATAGAGCCATAGGAAAATTGCCTTAGCCCCAAAACCAACCATTCATTGAAAAACATTCATTATAGGACTAAGGACATTTTTGGCATACCGAATTTACTCGGTATACCAAAATATATGCAGATTAGAAAAATCAGAAAAGAAACTCAGAACGGCATACCGAAATTCACCGACAAACAGAATCAGAAGTTTTCAGCATACCGAATTATTTTCAATATACCGAAATGCTCGACCGTTGCACGTTTCGGACAATCGTTTTGATTTCGACATACCGAATCAGTAGCCGTTGCTGAACGTTAGAAAGACATTAGACACATTCTTATACCCATGTTTTCCTATAAATAGGCCCCCATTCGTCACCTATGAAGCACATATACTTCCTACCCCATATAGAGCTTCAAGCTACTCAAGTTTCCAAGCATTCCACTCCAATTTCATTGGAAAAAACTCCCAAGGCAAGAGAGCTTCTTTTCATCCATCCACTTAGCCAAATTGAGTTTGGGAGATTGTAGAAAATGAGTTGTAAAATCCAAGTGTAAAGGTTCTTCTCCGGATTGAGAGAAGGAAGCCGCGGTTTTTACGGAACTTGGCGAGGATTCGTCAAGAGTGTACGACACGATCTTGGCTTGAAACAAGATCAGGTTAGTGAAATTCTCGAAGGGTTCTCGAGGAGTGGATTAAGCCGGGGAGGCTGAACCACTATAAATTTACTTGTGCATATCATTGTCTCTTATCCCTTTCTTTGTATGCTTTAGTTTAGTATCCAAATTCCTCAACTTACATGCATTTACTTAAAAACTTAAAATTTGTTAAGTAAACTTTAATATTGCAGATATTTTTATTAAATCACTATTCACCCCCCTCTAATGAAGCTTAAAGATCCTAACATGCTCACATGAGGAGGCGATGACTGTA
The DNA here is from genome assembly GCA_024699735.1 of Posidonia australis. Lineage (NCBI taxonomy): Eukaryota > Viridiplantae > Streptophyta > Magnoliopsida > Alismatales > Posidoniaceae > Posidonia > Posidonia australis. The sequence goes on from JAMKQA010051705.1 coordinate 1,243, forward strand.
AATCTAAAGGGCATGGGCTGGGGCTGAGGCAGCAGGACCTAGAGAAGCTGGGGCGGAGGGACTTGGAATGGCTGCTAGTTCCACATGGGCAAAGAGAGGGTGACGGTCTACTGGTTCCACATGCTACTACGGCGACGACTGGGGAATCATCCCCCATTACTGGGGTAGTTGGGACTGTGGAGGGAGGTGGTGCGACTGGTCTAGGGGGCCAGTGTTGGGTGGTGCCAACGTGGAAACGAGGCATGAAAACGAGGTGTAGGATTTTTAAAGACGGGGGGAGGGGGGGATGGAGGGGTGTTTAAATATATTTGATTTTTGAATTTTAAAAAAAGTAAAAAATAAAAACCAATTTTGTTTCATGTAGAGTGATTTTAAATATCGAGGGAGGATGTCACACACACACACACACACACATATTAATCTTGGGGAGATAATTATGATGACATAATTGATTAGGATAATCATTAGATTGATTGTAGGATTTGCCTCAAATAAATTAGTAAGTTTTCACTTAGGATGTAGATGACAAAAATGACAACAATGACTTAAAAATAATAATTTTCTCCTTTAATGGTTTTGAATGGACAATAAAGATCATAACGTTATCCCTAGGTCTAGAGTTTGGTTGGTCTTATGTGTGGTGTACTGAAAGAGTCATTCAATGGCGCTGTCTTGTGGTGTTTGGCACTCGTGTCTGGCTGTGCTCCTTAGGAACATGAGCTAATAGGCGTCATACACCTTGGTATCAGAATATAGGATTTTGGTTGAGATTTGTGTTGGTATCCAGCCTTGTAGGTCAAACGGGACTTCGAGACTACTACTTTGATTTTGGTGTGGCTGTTTGAGCCTAATAGGAGAGTTGTCAAGGCTTTGTTTTTGAGTTGTAACTTCTGGTTTTCAATTTTCGTGTAATGTTGGGCATGGTATTTTGTAGTATTTCTAGAAAGATATTTAAATGATTTCAAGTTGGATTTTGAAAACGTTTTTTGTAACAAAAGAAATGTGTTTGCTTGCAAAGATTAAACAATTTGTTAAAGGAAACCATTAAGTGATTTGGATAACGGTTTTTTCAAAAGATTTAAAAGTATAGTCTCGAGTTGGTGGTTTTCCTGTGATGTTTCTATGGTGTTTTAAGAAGGTTCCCAAAATGATTGAAAATAATTTCTAAAAGAATTTGAAAAAGACATACATAATTTGCAAAGATTTTGATAGGCTTTTTGGAGTTTTCTATTTGTTGAAGCTAAGAGACCGACAGGACATGTTACCAAGTCTAGAGGGTGTGACGACATCCTTGAGTGGTCGAGTACATTGCTTAGAGTGAGGACAGAGACCTAGAGGTTGAGGTAAGTGTTCATCGGATTTTCGAGGTATGATACTCCAAGATTGTTGTTCACGAAGCCAAGACTGAGATTTGTGGGTTGAGGTGCTAGTTGGACTTAGAGGTATGACACTTTACTTGTTTCGGATGTCAAAGACTCAGGGTACTGACTGTACATAAAGGTATAGTCGCAACAGACCTAGGGGGTATAAGTCCTTTGGTGTTGGTAGAGTCCAGGAGTAAGGTGCCTCTAGTTGTTTGGACACAAAGACTAAGACTGTGACTAGAGGATGCTGAGAAAGGCATACCCTGTGTTGAGGTCCTGTGAGAGAACGACTTTCCCTAGGAGGGTTAGTGTAATATCCAAGGTCGTACCAGAGATAAAGTATTTTGATAATAAGATTCAATATCAATGTTGGTGCTTTGGAATTTGATTTCTGGTGATTATGAGAATCGGTGTTAGCGTTTGAGTTATTCTTGAAAATGGTTTTCAAGATTTGAACTCTTGTTTTCTCTCTAGCATAGTTTAGTAAGGGTCATGCGAATGGTATCAGCGGGTAAGGTGGGCGAGGAAACCAAGTGAGCTTAGAAGGCGGTCCTGGTAAGCGAACTCATTAGACGCGGAGGACCAATGGAAATTGGTGGCGTGAATTGCTAGCACACAGCCTAAACAGTTAAATATCAGAAAACAGGAAACGCCGCCTGACACCCTCTGCATCCATTTTTCCCATTAACCTGTCGCATGACGCCCACCTGCCCTGCTGCGCTTGAGCCTCCCTCCCTTGATCGAACTGTGCGTGGGTGTTTCAAACCTACTACTCCTCCTTTGTTGGGGAAATCAGAGAGGAGGAGACGAGAGGGAGAGAAGAACTTGAGGGAATGAGAGGGAGAACTGCCTGAGAAAAAGGAGGAGCCACTAGAAAGCTACCGCCACTGGAGTGTTGTCGCCAGTGCACGTGCATTGTCGAGGAGGCACGGACGTTCGAAAGGCTCATTGGAGGATCGCCGGAGCTCGTAGGAAAGTGGGAAATGCCGATGAACCTCACTGAGTACGCATTTCTCTCCCCTTTAAATTCCTAGAATCATGCCTAAGACTGCATTTTGACATGGTGATTAACTTGAAAGGATGAAATCAAGATTTGCATGCCTGTGGTAATGATTTTGGGATTTTCCAGTGATTATCATGTTTATTAAGAAATAAGGTTGATTAATGAGGAATAAATGATATATATGCAAATCCATGCTATGAATGTGCTATAAGAATCTTGTAATGTGTTTATGCATGCCTTGGACATATGGAAATGGTCCTTGACGTTTTTCGAGCTTTTCTAAAGATTTTACGAGATTTTTATCAAGTTCAATATGCTATAAGTTTCTAAGTTTTATCTATAAAATTGTTAGTACGAATAATCAACAAGGACTTTCAGCATGAATCCAGAGCACAACTAGGTCGCGAGTTTATGGAGTGTAGGTAGCCAGCACAATTGAACAATGTGAATGGCCGATGCGGACTACAGTACTCAGTAAATGGAAAATGTCTGTTTGCAGTGATTTTTTAGAATAAATAATGTTAAATACATATAAAATATGTGAGAAATACATGAATAATGAATGTTGAGATGATGATTTCTTGAAATGAATAGGAAATACTTGAAAAATGTTTGTTAGCTTGGTAAATTGGTTTTTGATCATGATAAAGCTTTGAAAATGATTTTTAAAAGAGATTTGAAAAGGAAGCTGCATATGTTTTGAAAAGTGAATTTCGAAGTTTTGTAGAAACCACATTCAGATTAATCGGTCGTACCGACAAGAGGTAATGAGACCTCTAAGTAGTCAGGGACGTGCCTTAGGCAATGGTTGCCGAGTTTTGGTCTAAGGAGTGAGCCTCGTGATCGTGTGGTATTATAGGACCTGGGGTATTGGTAGACCCAGACTACCTTTAGTGCTAGTGCTGGTCAAGTTTAGGGTTAGAGTCTCCAGGTGCTTGGACACCAAGGACGTTGTGAGGATGCACCTCGTGCTTATAGCTGTGTGGTACAATACTTTGAGGCTACGACCGAGGTGGTTGAACTCCTATGTGGGGTGGTTCACCGCGGTAGTGTAGTGTAGACGGGGATGAAGCCTCGCCAACTGCTTGTAGTCAGGTCGGTCAACTGTGGCCAGAGTGATACAACAGGTTTTGATTCAAATTGAGAATTGTGATTTGTGCTAGTTTCCAGTTGTGGTTTACTGTGTTTTGAGATATGGAATGATTTGTAGTTTAGGCTAGATTCTAAATGATAAATTGCTTCCTAAAATACATTGAAATGATTTACAAAAATACATGAGATTTTAAAAGAAAATGACAAGAAAGTTTTAAAAAGACATGATTATAAATGATTTTCCTAATTGCGTGTGTAGCTTTTCAGTATTGTGAGTTTTTTTTTGTTTTCCTTTGCACTTTGTTAGCTACTTAGGTTTTTGTTTTGGTATTGGAACGCATATTGGGTGACAATGATGTCACTTACGTGTAGATTTTTAATTGTTTTGTCGCAGGTGCATAGTTGGAGGTGCAGTCTCGTTGTGGTGTAAATACTTGGAATCATAGTAGCCTCACACATGTCTAGGTAGTTAGTTCTATTTATTTAATTGCTTATTTCTGTTAATTAGATTGTGTATAATTGATTGGGTAATATCTATACTGTTGTACATGTGTAGTGCTGGGGGCGTTATAGTTAGCACAGTGAGAGTCCTATAGAGAGGCAGGATACCATGATTGGTAGATTCCTCTACAGGGTGATTTGTTCGTGACAATGCAGACACTGTTGTTCACACTTCGGTGGACTGCTTTGTGACTAAGTGTCGGTTGCTTAGCGTCAGGCAACACGACACACAGAGAAGTCATGAGCTGGGACGGACAGGCTACGGTCATCCACGGTAATGCGGTAGGTTCAGGGACTCTGTCTCCGGCAACTGTTTGTGGTCAGTTCTTGTTGACACTTTGTGGTTTTCATCCGTGAGTGGCGTTGAGTTGTTTGCACCCATAAGTGGAGTTGAGTTGTTTGAGCCCATGAGGGACATTGACTTATTTGCGCCCATAAGTGGCATCGTGGTTTTCAAAAAATATGGAGTTATGCCAATTTGGAGATATGATTTGTTTGTTCTGACTGAGCAGAGACTTAATGTTGGTGTGACACTCTCCTATAGTTGTGGACTTGATTTGGCAAAAGTAGTCATTTTAAATATGCATAAAGTTTTAAAAATCATGCACATGGTTTGAAAGGAAAGAAAAAAAAAGGTTTTAAAAGACATGAGTGTGATTTTAAAAAGAAAAGAAAAGAATGATTTTTAAATGCAAGATTTCAAAGGATTTGTTCTTGTGAGGCAAAAGGCTATTGCTCCTTTGTAGCGTTACGACATCCAGAAGAGATGCTAGAATAGTGTGTGTTTTGGTAGGATATGTGCTGAGTGACCTTTCGGTGGTCACTCATATGTGTTTATTTGATTTTTTTTCGCAAATGCAGGATATGATTTAGGAGTTTGTTAGTATACTCGAAGTTGGAGTCAATAGACCACACATTAAGCGATCTTGGTGAGTGTTTAATAATTTTATTTTACTTCAGTAAATAGTGTTTTATTTATGTTGCCTATAATTGGATTTAGTTTTTAACCATTGTAATTGGAAAAAAAAATGTGACTAATTTGAGAGGTAACGACTTTAGGGTTGGGTCGTTACAAATTTAAAGAATCACTTCTATAGTGTTCAAAGGACAATAATAAATTTGTAGGATAGGATTACATATGTTAGGGAGAAGAGAAGAATGTTGCATAGGCTTAGAATCACAAGCCGCATTTCTCAGCTAATCATCATTTATACTCATGATAACAACCAAGATTGCTTTGAGCTTTTCTTTATTTAATTTGCGAGCCTTAATTTCAAAAGTCTCCAATTTTGTAGTAGCCGTAGTTAGTCATTAAAAGATCATTATTGGCTGCTTAATTGAGAATAGGTGGAAAGACATCATTTGGAACTTCCATGGGGTAGGCACTGGCCGCCACACATAAGTAATATTAACAATGGTAGCCAATTCTAAAGTATTTGTTGAACAAGAGGGTATAGAGTTTATACCCAAACAGGAAGAAGGGTTTGGATTCTCACTGATAGAACTGACCAAAGGAGTCCATGGTGCAAATCAGTCATAAATGACTGTAGAAAAGGAGGGTGATTTACATAAACTGTGGGTTTTTTGGTTATTAAAGTGACCTATGCCTAAGGAGCAGGTCTAAACAATCTTTCCAATCCTTGTGATTCTTAAAAAATTTACCATAAGACTTGCGAATTTTCCTATAATAAGATGACCCCAACAAGAACGAGGTAGTAGAGAGATCCAAAGAAAAAGAGATAGAAGAATAGATATCTCAAGTTTAACGAAAAAAAATAAAAAATGAATAGAATAGACAAAGACTTTTTTAACAAAGACAAAGTACCTCATAACTATCATTGTCTTAAAAAGAATGTACGGTACATGTATGTAAAACTCTTTAAGCAGAAAGATGAGCAAAATTCAAGAATTCCTCAAGTTCTACTTAAAGTGCATCTTTTAAAAAGAACAAAAAAAAAAAGGTCCGTCGATTTATAATTTGGTAAACTGATACATGATAAGGCCAGCAACGTGAATAATTTGGTATACTGATTGTCAAACATAATTGGCTTACGTTCAAAAGATCTGAATCTACGTGGTATTAAATGATAAGGCCAGCAGCATGCATTTCAATGCATCTAAAAGATCTACAGAATATCCGCAATATGGTTTAAGATATGTACACCAAAACCACTTTGTACCGTGGGTTCAGGTCTCGTCAGTTGTGTGGCACGGACGTGAACCAGAAACCAAAACTTGAGATTGCCGTCCACCGTATGATCTTGCCGTTACGAGCGTTCCATGTGTGATCTTGTTTTCAGTGACCGTTGGTGGAAACACAACAAGGCCCTGGTCCCACTAGGTTTGACTTGGAATACAATCACCGTCCATTACCCCACGTCAGGGATGACAACTGCTGTAATAATTTTTCCTCTAAACCGACATGCTTAGCCGGACAAATGATAATGGAGACAAACTCGCTATCTTATCATCGTACGGACAAATGAGACAATGGCAAAAAAAATCATTATTTTCCCTGGTAACAAAACGTAGGCATCTCTCTCTATGCAGCTTTACGATTCATGAAAACGAAGTAGGCGATCATCTCTCAACTTCTTAGTTTGAACACTGTACGGAAGAAATAAATACTCATTAGTTTTAAGAATCGAAGAATATTAATTTCATATTAAGTACCAAAATTCATCGAATGCAAACAACCGTTTCAAACGACACGTGTCTGTCACCACAGGTCCATAACCATAAGTGCCGTCTATTCAGACAGTTTCGTGGTTTACATGATCCCTTCTAAAAATAACCACCAAACCACGCCACACCTTCCCCATTTGGTCCCTTCCGGAGCACGACGACCACGGCTGCCAGTCCACCACCACACCTCCCCAGAGAGACTGAAACCGACGGCGAAATCGAGAAGCTTCGAGCTGCCTGTTTCTGGCGGATCGGATAGGAGGAAGAAGAAGGGCCCCGGGGTTCTGGACTGGGTGCAGGATGAAGATACAGTGCAACGCTTGCGAGACGGCGGAGGCGAGGGTCCTCTGCTGCGCCGACGAGGCGGCGCTGTGCTGGGAGTGCGATGAGAAGGTGCACGCCGCCAACAAGCTTGCAGGGAAGCACCAGCGGGTGCCGCTCACGGCTTCGTCCTCCCCCGTCCCCTACTGCGACATCTGCAAGGTTCCTCTCTCTCTCTCTCTCCCCCTCTCTGTCTCGTTTCTGATTCGTTTCCGTTTTTGGCATGTTGGTTTGGTGAAGGGGGTTTGATCCGGTTCTTTTATTTAGTTTTTGTCGTCTTTCTGTTGTTGAATAAGGCAAATATTTCTGTTGGTCTAGTTGGGTTAACTATTGGAGTGATTTAATTGGTAGTGCTTTATTCGAAGAAATAGTTTATGTACTAGATCAGCTGCTTCTGAGTTGATTTCCCCAGTTTTGATTTTAAAAACTTAGAATATCGTGATTTTGTTTTTTTTTTTAAGTTATCAAAAAGATTCGTTTTTGTATTGGTAGGTGAATCATATGGCTCTATTTTCTGCCAAAGTGAGAAAAGTCGCTATTGTGGAATTTTTTGATCGAGTTTCTCCACAGTAGAGACTGTTGTACTGGAAGTTACCTTTTTTTTGGCTCTTTCATTGGGTAAATGACTGCTGATAATTTTGGTCTGGTATTATCGTGTGTTATATATATCTAAAGCTAGCTATGAGAAGAATAATGCATTGGCTTTATGAAATCTAAGCTACTAGACTGATCTTGCCCTCAATAGGGGTGGCACTGTATCTTCGAGTCGGTCATGATCAAGCTGACTGGTTCAGATCCAAACCGGTTGGAGGGATCGACTGTGCTCGGTCCTGAAAACCACAATGCGAACAACTGTTAGAGGATCTCGGTCGTGGAGGGGCTGAAGGCACTCCAATGCTTAAGTCAAAACCTGAGTGGTCTGAGAGGGAGATCAAGTTTAAAGGGTGTGTGGTAAGTCTTCCTTTGTATTGAAATGAGTGTGGTATTTATAGCCTAAATGGGAGTAGGTCAGCGAGGTTCCGTCGCATGTGTGGGTGGTTGGGGATTCAACAATCGTTCATCGCCTGATTGCCCCCACGTAGTTTGGTCATTCAACGATGTCCAACTTATAAATTCGGACCGGTAACTAGTTGGACCAGGTTTGGATTGGACGTTGGGTCGATCTCACATTAGGGGTCCTCCACTTCGGTTGTTGAGAAAGTCGATTGATGAAGTAGAGAGAAAGATGGTCTGTCAGATTTGCATGTAATAGTTGTCTCGTGATTTGTACTCTCGTAAAAGATCTACACACATCTAATCATTAAAAGTCATGCAAGTAGCAATTATGCATGCCATCGATGATCTTGCCACGCCTTCTCGGTTCACGAGGCAGTTACGATGACTGTTTTGCTTTTGAAGGACCTTTATAAGACATGACAAAGGGAGTAAACTACTCGTCCCATTTCGAATTTTGAGCAAGAGGAGACCTTTGAGCGAGAGTGTTAAGGAGTCAAAGCAACCTTTAGATTGAGATGGTTGGGAGTAGTGTGAACGTATGGAAGGGTCAAGCATCCTTAGTCCATTCTCAAGGTATAAAGTATGAGTCTGTGAGTTTGAGTGTAGGAAGTTCATCAAGCAGTAAGACTGACGGATCGAGTAGACTAAGATGACCAAATTAAGCGAACAGATGGAGGATACACGTGTGTGTGGTGTTTGAGGACGAGGATGATGTGGTCAAGGAGCAAGGTCAGAGGAACACAAAGCAAGAGCTTCCGATAGCCTCCACATTTGAGAAGGAAAAGGCCTCAGTTTATGAAGGTGGTTCAATCAGACCAAGGGTACATTACTCAGTTGTGATCTCCGTGAGGAGCATTTCGAAGTTCCATGTGATTGTGTCTTGAGGACAATAGGCAAGGGTGAGAGGATCGACCATACTAGTATGGGATGTCCCGTTCGAGGATCATATGGTCGTCGACCGTCACTTTCCCTTACCATGTTGTTACAAAAAACATTCAAGTTAGTGGAGGCGTGCATGTAGCTTGATCAGTATTACATCTCACTTCATCGATTGAGAAGGCTCGCCACGAGGATCCTTGTAAGGATTTAAGGCTTCTTTAAAGAGGGATGATAAAGAATTAAGGACAATTATCTAATTAAAACTATATTAATTAATCATAGGCAAACAACTCAAGCATTAAGTTAATTGATAGAGTTGAAGTATAAATTACTAGCATACAAAGAGGAAGACGAGAGAAATTAAGATGTAATAGAAAATTTATAATGGTTTGGCTTCTCTAGCTTAATCGACTTCTCGAGAATTTCTTGAGTAATCCCTATACTGATCTTGATTTTAGTTAAGATCTTACTTCTACACTTCTTTACGAAATCCTTGCAAAGTTTTCGCCAAATCCGTAGTTTTGCTCATCACAACTCGAGAAGCCTATAGCTTGAATGAAAGGAAGGACTACACTTGGAAGCCACATTACAAATCTCCTAAACACTTAATAAGCAAGTAGAAATAGGAATTGAGCAATGAATGCACTTGCTTGGCTTGAATGTGAGAGTGGGAAATACTTGAAATCTTTTCTCAAAGGATGATTTTCGAAGTATGTGAGTGTATGGGCAACAATTTTGTGCCAAAGAGGTGAAGATAAATAAGCCAAGTGGGGAGTAAATGATAGGTCCAAGGCTATAATGAAGCCTAATAGTTAGTTATTTGGTAGATCAAAACAAGTTCAGTTGACCAAATGAAATACAGTTGTTCACAACTATCGAATAATTCGGTAGATCGAAAAAAAATTTGGTATGTCAAATAGATTCTCGATTATGAATCCTCTAAGCTTAGATTTCGACATACCGAAACTAATTCATATGTCGAAATGCACCTTGTAACCTATTACTTAATGTTTTCAACAAACATGATCTTGGATTTTGGGCTTGGTTATTTTTCATGGATTTTGGAGTATTTAAGTTATTAGTATAAGTTTCTAAGTACGTAAAAATTACGTTTACATGAAGGTTGATTACAAAATGAACTTGATTTTCTATCTTCAATTGGTTTTAACTTTAGTTGACTTGAATCATTAAGATGGCTCCACAAGCATCGAAGTCTTTTGCCTTTGGTCCTATCTTTTAGTACTTGGATCTCCTTATCGTATAAAACTATAACTAGTTCTTACAAAACTAGTCTTAAAACATGTTGTTATCATTAAAATTAGAGATATTGATATAGTAGTCCACAATCTCATCTTTTTTTTTATGATGACAAAAATAAATACACGACAAGGCAATGAAACTCACTTTATCTCTAAGCGTAGGTTAAGAACAAGGATATGATCATTTTGTACAAAAATAACAGAAGATTGATTCATATTCAATAAACAAGCCTTGATTAGTAATCTCTCCCCTTTTGTTGTATGCAAAAAAGTTGGAAAAGGATCATGCACCAACTATCATGAATATTAAGATACTAACATGAATGTTAAGACAAACATAAAAATAAAGAGAGAACAAAGAGTCCAAGCATGATATCTCCTATTGTTGTGGAGGATGATGAGGGGGAGAATAGGCATGACAATACTTCATGATCTCATTGTGGTAATAGTTTATTTTCACCCTAAGTTATACTACTTTTTGATCGAAATGAGACACATAAGAGTCGAAATGAGACACATAAGAGTAGAAATGAGACACATAAGAGTCAAAATGAGCGAAAATCTTCGTTGAATTCCTGCTTTCAATCACAAGTGTGTTTGTAGAGTTCCTTATGTTGAAAGTGAATATTGGCAATTTGAACTTATATATTGACAAGTTGCTCACTTTCACGATTGTAAGGTCTAAGTCCTTACAAGGAAGCTTTGTTTGGACAAGGAGTTGATTATATTGATTTTCCTCTTCATCCATAGAAGTTCTTGATCATCTTCTTCATTTTGAACATGTGAAGATGAACTATGGGAAGATTTTGATTTTATGGACTTAAGTATTTTGACTCTTTTATGTGCAAGTTCCATTTTCTCAATAACAAGGGAATATAAATGTTTGGACTTGACTTCTAATAAGTGTCCATTAATAAGTCAGACATCATAGTGTTCAAAGAGACTTATGAGAAAAGGACCATAAAACAATTTTGTTTTAAACATATTTTATGTTATGAATAATGACTTTTGATTAACTTACAGAAATTTTCTTTGTAATGGTATGGATTGTCTTACAAAGAATTTCACTAAGTTCATTGTTGTGGTCTTTCTTTTGTATAAAATTTGTTGTCACAGTGTATGTAATGATTGTAGTCGGTTTGGTCAAGAAACTGATTCTATTTGGTTTGAAAGAGGTTCTCTTATTAGTGTATATAACTTTGTTTACGTAATGATAAGATCATCCTAACTCTTCAAAGGAGATTATGAAGTCTAAGTCCTTATAAGGAATCTTAAGCACATCATTAAGAAATTTTTCATCAAATGGAATGGTTGTGCTTCTAATATAGAATTTACACATAAATTTCGATATGCTAATGTTTATATAAAAGTGAGACATTAGGTGTAGGTAACACTTATTTTTTAGTTATGGTAGTGAGAAATGGAATAGGTTTTTACATTTGAAATAAAGCAATAAGATCACCAAGATCATGTGAGTATCTCATGGTTGGCAAATCATCATTAGAGGTATTATCAAGAAAGTTTTATCTTCATTAGAGGGGTCTTGAGAAGAAGAAGAAACCGAACATTGCTTCCTTTTGCCTTTTTTGGGTAACTTGCAACATTTTAGGAGCCATAACACAATAACAAAGAAGAATGACGAAGAAGGTAGAAAGGAAGGAGGGGACGATTGGAAGAAAGAAAGGGAGTTGAAACCTTTAAATAATAAGGCAAGAAACAGATTTAGAAACCTAGATTGAACAATTTGGCCTACCAAAAAACTTTTGGTGTGCTATTTTGCTTACAGATGGAGTTCACAACTGAACGTAATAATTACTCACAGACAGAGTTCTTGTATGAGAATTCATTATACCAAATATTTTCGGTAGACCTAGCTTGGGTAAAACAAAAAGTGCAAATAGAAAAATCAAAAAATTAAAATTTCAAGTGCAAAAGCTTTGAAATATATTGAAAATTTTCGATAGGTTAACTATACGGTACTTATCGTAAGGAAGATAGTATTTTATGATTGTGGTGATTTTGTTATTCTATTTTAAGTACAAAAGTTTATTTCATTTCTTACTACTATCACTGAAAATAGGTATTAGTCACATTTAGTGTTTCATTTTTATACAAACATTGACATATTGGAATTTACATGTGAATCCTATGTCTTAAGCACAACTATTCCATTTGATGAAAAACTTAACTGTTATTGTCATTGGATATAAATGGATTTATAAGGTAAAAAGAAAGACTGATGGATCTCTGGATAGATATAAAACAAAAGGATATAATCAAAGAGAAGACATTGATTACTTTGACACATTCAGCCCTGTCATCAAGCCAACTACTATCAGATTGGTTTTATCCATAGCAATCTCAAAAGGGTGGTAAACGAGACAATTAGATGTTCAAAATGCTTTTCTACATGGAAATTTGTAAGAGGATGTTTTTATGACTCAGTCAGCTAGTTTTGGTCATCCTGATTTTCCCTCACATGTATGTAAACTGAAAAGGTATTTATATAGTCTTAAACAGTCTCCTAGAGCCTGGTATATAAAGCTTTAGGAGTTTCTACAAGACCAGGTTTCATCACATCTATGACTGATACTTTCTTGTTTGTGCTCCAGAATTGTGGTCATTGTCTATATTTTCTAGTCTATGTGGATGATATCCTAGTAGTTGGCAATGACAGCAAAGAAATTCAGAAGTTATTGGAGGCATTGTCAGCTACATTCCCTGTAAAGGATATGGGATTTCTACATTATTTTCTTGGGATTCAATTGCAGCAACTTAAAGGAGGTTTATTTTTGTCTCAGCAAAAGTATTTAGCAGAGCTACTAATCAAATCCAAACTAGATGGGAGTAAACACATGGCTACTCCAATGTCTACTGCAATTGTCCTCAAAAAGGAGCATCAGGATTCATTTTCAGATCCTACATTGTTTAGGCAATTAGTAGGAGACCTTCAATACTTGTCTTTTATTAGACCAGGTAAACAGATGGAACTAAGGTTATCACAGAAAATGTCAATAGAATCTTGATGTAAGTCAAAATCACCAAACAAACATTTTAGCCAGATACCTTCCTTTACAGAATTACAGCCTCCGTCATTGCAACATATTCAACCTCAGTGGATGACAATGTGACTATTGGTTGAAGAGATGTCTTCCATCTCACCACTGAATTTCCCACTGTAAACACATAGCCAGTCATAGACTTTCTAGTGTCCCTATCTGCTCCAAAATCTGAGTCAGAATAGCCTTTGATAAGGCAATCATCACTATTTCCATATCTTAGACCCTGGTTAATGGATCCTTTAAGATATCTGAAAATTCGTTTTACAGCGTGTCAATGTTCTCGCCCTGAATTACACATAAAACGACTAACAACACTTACAGCATGTGCTATATCAGGCTTAGAACATACCATGGCATACATTAGACTCCCGACTGCACTAGCATATGGAGTCCTACTCATGTCTTTTGTTTCATCATCTGTTTGAGGTGACAAAGAAGAAGACAAGTGAACACTTGGAACAGAAGGAGTACCTGTAGGTTTGGAGCTATCTATTCTGAATTTTGACAAAATTTTCTGTATGTAGTCTTGTTGAGATAAGAACAATTTCTTTTGTTCTCTATTTCTGAAAATCTACATTCCCAAAATTTTCTTAGCAGCACCTAAGTTCTTCATTTCAAATTCTGAACTTAGAAGAGACTTTAGTTTCTGAATTTCGCTTTTCTGCTTAGAGGCAATGAGTATGTCATCTACATATAAAAGCAAGTAAACCCAAAAGTCATCGGAACACTTCCTAACATAAACACAAGAGTCGTGTTGACTTCTGTGATATTGAAGTTTGTGCATGAAAGTATCAAACTTCTTGTTCCACTCTGCCTTGGAGACTGTTTGAGTCCATATAAAGACTTCTTCAACTTGCATACAAAATCTGGTTTGGAAAGATCTTGGAATCCTTCCGGTTGACACATCA
>JAMKQA010051706.1:0-17047 GCA_024699735.1 Posidonia australis
GGCCGCCCCCCCCAGAGGTCTGATCTAGGGCAGTTTCGATTTGGGGAGGTGGTGCTGCATTTAGGTCTCGGTGCTCGTCGGCATCTCTGTCATTGGGTTTGGGAAGAGACCTGATCTAGGGCGATTTCTATTTTTTTTCGTTACAACTAGTATTCTACGATTACCTTTATTAAACAGTAAGATACTTTAAAAGGTTTACACAAATTTTTCTCTCTTTTTTTCATCTTTTTGCATTTATCTCTCTTAATTATTTAAATTTTTTAAGTTGATACTTTAAAATTTTTTTCGTTACAACTTTTATTCTTCTACTACTTTTGTTAAACAATATTTCTTTTAGATAAAATTTCCCTTTTCCCTTCTTTTTCTCGTTCATATTCTTTCATTTTTTCTACGTCATGAACCTTAAATCTAGCTTCACCACTAAAATTTTCTCCATTCTCTTTCTTTCCCAAATCTTTTTTCTCCTTTTTTTTTTTTGATAAATCGATGATCTCAAGCTTCGTCAACACCATTAGATTATCTCGAGTTTTTTCCCAGTTGTCATCAAACATATCTCAATCGAAGGTTTTAATCCATTCAGAAAAAGGTGTTACGGTTGAGATTTGTAGTTAAGTAAAGTATAGATGAGCAAGAGAGAGTTCCATACAGGTAACATTCAGGTAAAATTCTGTAGGACTGAGAAGAGGATTATTTATAATTGAGGGTAAAATAGTCAGACAAAGTAAAATTAATAATGTTTATTGAAAAGACTTGTTTATTGTAATTTACCATAGTTGAAGTGAACAACTTGTAAAAAAAAAAGGAGTTCTAAGTTGAAAAACTCGAATAGTTGAAAGGATAAATTGTAATTTAATTCTAAAATGATAAATTACAGACGATAAAATAGTCAGATCATGTAAACAGTTAATGTTGTTTATCCAAAAGAAAAGTTAGTTCATTATAATTTATCGTAACTGAAAGAGATAAATTGTAATGGAAAAAAAATAAAATACTAAACTAAAAAATATAAATAATTAAAAAACAAGTATAATTTACCCAACAAAAAAAGTGTATCAACAAATATGCTTGGCCCATGCATGTATAGAACCAAGATCATTTTGCTCATTCACCTTGTGTTTATGAGTATAATATTAATGTTCATATAACCTCTAAAAGATTTTTTTTTTTAAACCCTTTTAATTTTTAATAGCTTTGTAGTAACCCTCTTTCATTCTCCTAATTATTTAAAAAAACCTTTGACGTTGATTGTTCAATTTCGTCTGCAGTCACTTGGTCTAGTGGTGAAGTCTCTTTGTAGTTGTACGAGAAATCGAGAGTTCGACTTCTACGGACATCATATATATTACATCACTTGGTAGTATTTTATCATAGCGAAGTGTTTGAGTGTAATATATATCAATTATTGTTTACAAAAAGCAAAAAAAAAAACATTGATCAATTTCTCTTTCTCATGTACCATTTTATTCATTTCTTTACTCTCTCCTGCGATTTAATCAATCTGGTTCTAATTTTTTCCAATAAGGAAACATTAATCGGTGATCGAGAGACATTTTTCAGTGTTACTTAATGTTCCTCTTCAAATGTCAACCAAAGAGCTGCTAATGATTGTCTTCTCCTTCCAAGATTGAGGGCGTTTTTCACGGAATTTTCTGACTAATATTAGAGAATAGTTCTCGCTACCGTCGGGACCAAAAAAAAACTTTGCAGCATTAACGCATTATACGATACGACCTTCAAGACTTCGACAGCAACGACAGGAATAGGATTTTTTTTCTTTTCGAAAAGGACAAATGAGTCAAGCGATCATTGGTCCAACTCCATAGCAGACCACAATCGAACAGTGATTAAACCAATCCAAATGCACCCCAGAACTATAGTTTGGAATCAAATCGGCGGCCCCAAACCCTACCAAAACCCATCGCCGGCCCCGTCGGCGGAGGCGAAGCACCGGTGGCTTCCAGTGGCGAGTATGATGCATCCCGAAGACGCTGCCTCCAGGCAGCTCCTGCAGTTCTTCGCTGCGGTCGTGTTCTTCCACGGCTCCGAGTACGCGCTCGCCGTCGCTGTGCACGGCAAGTCCAACGTCAATCTAACCTGTAAGAACCGCCTCCCGACCTGCTTTCTGTTTCTGGCAGAATTAAAGTTGGCGATTTCTTTTCTCTCTGTTTCACTTGGTTGTTGTTAGATCTCATGGTTAGACATCAACAAAGATAGCGAGCTTCCAAGTGAAAATTTCCTTTATTTTTAGCTAATTAATAATGAATTGGAGTTTTTGTTCATGAAAAATTGGGATTAGTATGTGTTGGTTTGGAACTAGTGAATGACGTCGAAATGATGATGTTGGTCAAACGAACAAAAGGCAATTCAATACTCATTTAGCAATGTATCCCTTAGTTACCCGTATGACTCGTGCATATTTTCATGTTAGCCTTCGTTAAGATGCTCACTACCATGCATGTTTGGAAGAGAAAGTGTGCCAAAATATTGGAGACCGTCTCTGTTGCTGCTCATGCCTCTAGGTATCATTTAAGTTAATTTTCTAAAGCTACATGTAGGCCTCACTCTTTCACTTTTAAATGAATTTGATACGTCTAGTTAGGTTTTGAGGGTTATGTCTTGCATTTTGAATTCAGAAGACACGCACAAAAAAAACAGTCATGACATACTGCACCTCCTCCTGCAAATTTCTGGATTTGGTGCGAGGCATCGGTGGTGGTCGTTAGAGGGTTTAATCTTTGATTTGCATATCATCTAATTGCTTAGGCTTCTCTTGACAAGATTGCTCACAAACATAATAATTTGTTTACAAATTTATTATCTGATGGGATGAACCAGCAGTCCTTTTGTGAAATGAATATGCCTTGTGTCGTATTGCTTTTTGAAATTGTTCCTCTCTAATGAAAAATCTGTGATATTCTTGCAGCACTTCTGGTCAGCAAGCAATATGTTATAGCAATGTCTTGTGCTGTCATTGAGTACATAGCCGAGCTTTTTCTATTCCCAGATTTGAAGGAACGATGGTTGCTAAGCAGTGTTGGCCTCATGATGGTTGTTCTTGGGGAGCTAATACGTAAAATTGGTATTCTAACAGCTCGTCAAGCCTTCACGCATAATATCAAGATATATCACGAAGAGCACCATGAATTAGTTACTCATGGTATTTATAGGTATTGCCCCTGAAGCATATTCTTGAAGGAAGCCTTCCCATCCTAATAATGTGGAAAGCTGCTACCACTTTCACAATATAATCAAGTAATTAAGATACACATTCACAAGTAGGGAATTAGAAAGTGTGATTTCTCTTATACAGTCTTGACATGGCATTATAAGCCGAAAAAACATCTCACAGGAAAGCAAAAGAGTTAAATCTAGTGCAGAGGCAAACATCCCAACCCCCAAGCAGTGGATTGTTTCATCATAATTGTCTTCAGACATGTGGGTCTAGCTTTTAGTTTTCTGAATACCCTTTAGAACTTGGCATATGCCATGGTTTAAAACATTTTGCTATCAGGACCACTGTCCTTGTTATACATCAAATTCTTATCTTCCTGAATGCTGTTTTCTTCATCCCATAGTCACAAATTTTCTTTTCAAAACTGTGATTAGTAGCAGACTCAGTTATTGGTTATCACATGATCAGATAATAATCATAGAAATTTAAATTTATAAAGTGATTCACAGGTATTTACCAGATTTGTTGCCCTTTTATTTCTGAAACCATTCTCCCAATTCTCTGTTGTTGTATGTTTTGTTGCATTCACCTGCTTTTGGTCTTCAATAATCATAGTCGGTGGACATACCTTGCTAAATACTGACATGCCACATGGATGTAAATCTTATTAACCAACAAGAGCAGCCCATGCCTGCCTAACCTTAGATATTCAGGAGAAATCACAGAAAGCATCATCACATTCTGATGCAAATATTTAGCCTGCTTCTTTAAGCTGAATGCACTTCTACTGCCATCTCAGAGATTCATAAAATCCAAATCTCTGAATTAATCATAGTTTGACCTGATTACAAAAACAATCTGTTAAAAAAAAACCCACAAATATGTTGCTTGTTTGAACTTTGAAGCAACATATTCTTTTTTCTGAATCATTAGTTCATCTTGATTATTTATAAATACGAGCTGTTCATTGTGCTATTCAACAAATTATTGTACCATTTATGGGCTTTATAAGGAATTGGTCACTATCCCATTCCCTTATTCATCTTTGATAAAGGGAAGTACAGTCACTAAGCAACTAGGTAAAGATGAAGATGGCACCAAGACATGCTTGGACATCTTTAACTTTAATTGAATTTGAAACAACATCGTGATAAAGGAATCACAACTTTCTCTTTTGAACTAGTCAAATGATTTTTTTTTTTAAATTTTACTTCTATACAGCAATCTGCCCATTATGAATCAATGATTGTATTTAGTGTGCTAGTGGGTTAATGGATCTGTATGTTATATGGATCCTATTATCTTATAACCCACCATATATATGTGTAATCTCCTCTTAATCTCAATAATACAACTTATTTTTTTAACATAACATGGTACTAGAGCTAGGCAAAGCCTAGGCACCTATATGTTGTCTCCCTTTCCCCAGTTGGCACCTTCTCAGCCACTTCTTCTGCCCTTCCATCCCAGCCGGCATCACCACAATTGTCGATAGTCCCAACAGAGCACTCCAGACCAGCCAGCAGCCCCAATTGAAGCTTCCAGGATCAGCATCACCCTTAGTTAGGCTTTCCAAGGCCACTAGCCATCCCTTCCAGGGTCTCCCATCATTTACTAGGCCTTCAACAACTCCTGTTCCTTCTTTCGGTACCTCTCCAGCCCTCTCCAGCCAGCGGACAGCTTGACAGGGGCCACGTTAGGCCCCTGTCGTCCCTCCATCACTGTCAGCTGACTTGATAAACCAGTTTTGCTGCATTTCTTAAGGAAACCGATGGGTTTGCAGCCACCATTGGCTGTGCATGTTCAAGTGGCTGCTAGTGCCTAGTAGATGCATAAAATCATCTCCTTTCTAGGGTAACTAATGTATGTCCTAAGTTTCAGTGATTTTCGAGGCCTTTTCTTTAGTCCATATTGGCCTCTTCTACCCTCGTAAGTCAGTTTTTTCTAAGGATCAGACTTGTCCAAATCTATTATTATGGCATCTTTTTGTAACTTGTGGCTCAAAAGTCTTTTTACTACATCAATCAAGTTGACAGGGAAGAATTACTTGTTTTAGGCTTAAACTTTCAAGATATTCCTTGACGGTTACTAGAAAATATGACTCATCAAACATCTTTCACCCGATGTTAAGGATGCTGCTTATGAAGATTGATTTACTGATGACTGTACAGTTATTTCTTGATTGGGGTATTGCTCGCTTGGTTATGATGTTAAAACCTATTAAGAAGATTTAGGTCACTCTTCGCAGTATTTATGGAAATAAGAAGAACATTGCCAGAGTTTGTAAGATCTATGAGTAGTTATTCACACACAAGCAGGGGGATCACTTCATACAAGATCTTTATAGTACTTTAAGATCCCTATTAAATGAGCTAGGGGTGTATCAACTGCTTATCGTAGACCTTTCCAAGATGAAAGAGTACAGAGAGGAGTTAGCAGTGGCGATCTTTTTAATCGGCCTCCAGCTTGTTCTTACTAGTCAAATTAAAGGACAGATACTTGGTGTTGATTTTATTTTTACTGTTCAGTCAACTGTCTCACAGATTCTCTATCTCTCAACTAGTACTTCAGCTTCCTTTGTTAGTTTTGATCAGTCTGCAATAGCATCATCGTCGAGAGGAGGTAGCACTTGAGATACTCGTAGATGAGGATGTGGTCGTGATAGTCACAAGTGTGAACATTGTGATTATAACAACCATACCTTAAACATATGTTCAGACAAGTTTGGACGGCCTTCTCTAGTGCATCTTACATCATCAGAATTACCTACCTCAGATTCCTCCTCTCTCATTGTGACTATTCCTCAAGTCAAGTATAGCAAGTTCCTTCAAATACGAGTCACTTAGTCCACTACGACGACCTTCCATATTACTACTTTAGGTACACATACCTTGCTTACTTTCTGAGACAGCGATTGAATTATAGACTTGAGAAACTCCTCCTGCATGATAGGTACTTGAGATTTTTTTACCAGTCTTTCCTAATTATCAAACATTAGTTCTGTTTCTATATTTGATGGTTGGAGTTGTTAGTAGTCGAAGAAGGAGTTGTTCATGCTTCTTCTCAAATTACTCTTAAAAGAATCCTTTTTATTCTGATTTTCCAGTTAATCTACTTTCCATAAGTGTTATTATTAAATAATTATATTGTTTTGTAATCTTATATCTTTTCAATGTACTTTTCAAGACCTACAGATGAGTAGGAGGATTAGTTTAGACCGTGAGTAAGGCCATGGTGTGTACTTGTTTGTGATGATATTCCACGAGGATTTGCTACTATTGCTTCAACAACTAACTCTTTCTTATTATGACATTGTTGTTTAGGCCATGCATCACTTCGTCACTTTCAACAGGTCATTCTATGGGTGTCTTTAAAGTCATTTATTTGTAAGTCATGTTAGTTGGATAAGTATCATCATACTATCTATAAGCGTCGGTCATTAACTTCAAGTCAAAGTCCTTTTAATTTAGTACATGATGATATTTAGGGACCTTGTGATTTTTGGGGACTTGCCTGTGATTCGTTTATTTCTAGTTATAGATATTACATTTCTTTTGTTGATGACTTCTCTCGTGTGTCTTGGGTCTATCTCATAAAGGATAGACAATATGTGTTTGATGTTATTTTTTTTTTTTTTTAAATTATGAATTAATTTTCAATCTTGCCCAATGTTTTTCATGCTGACAATGCATTAGAATTTTTGCAAATCAATCTTCAAAACTAATATATTTCTAAGGAAATCTTGCATCAAACTTATTGTGCGTATAATTCTCAACAAATTGTTGTTACTGAACGCAAGTGTCGTCACATTTTAGATGTGACACTGACCATTATGATTGAGAAGCGAGTTCCTAAGTATTTGTGGTCTATGCAGTGTTTACTGTCGTATATTTGATTAATTGTATGTCTTCTACTTCTTGTGTAGGAGGGGTTCCACTTAGAAGATTGTGTCCTAATCAAGAACTATTTGTCGTTTCACCTGAGGTATTTGGTTGTGTTGTCTTTATCCAAAATCTCACACCTAACCTTGATAAACTTGATCTTAGGGCTTTAAAATGTGCCTTTGTGGGATACACTAGGACTCAAAAAAGATATCAATGTTTTCACCTATCTACGCGTTGATACATTATTTCTGTCAATGTTACTTTCCTTGAGTTTAAATCATTCTTTGAGAATGTAGAACTTGTTGTAAACTCGATTCCTCTTCCTTCACCAATTCTTATTAGTCCTACACACAGTGATAGATCTATGCAAGTTGAACAACTATTAAAACCTTTGTTGGTGTATCATCGTCGTCCATGGACACTCGTGCTACCTCCAGCAAAAATTATCCCTCCCTTAATGTTTACACATTCTGTTTACTTCGACCTGACAATAACTTTACGCAAAGGTAGTTGTTCCACTACAGTTCATCTTATATCTATCTTTGTTACTTATGACAGTTTTCACCCATTCGTTCATCACTTTGTCTTGTCTATTTCTATATAGTCTATTCTAAAACACTACTAGGAAGCTCTTTAACTTCCTCATAGGAAGTTGGCCATGGCTGAAGATATGTAAGCATTGGTATCCCAAGGTCATAAAATTAAATGTTGGTTTCGTGTCGGACTTCGGTTCAACAAAAATAGGAAACGTGTCGGACATCGGTGGAAATGTCGATGGAAATGCGGTAAATTTACGGAAGTTCATAGAAATAGTTAAAAAACTTTGAATTTTGATTTAAAACTCTAAAATAAGCTATAATAAAAGTTGTATAACAATACTAAAGTGGTAATATTAAGCATGAGATAAGTGTTACTTGAAGATAATAAAATTAAATTAACAAATAAAATCGTAAAAGTCTTTCAAATTGCAAATTACCTAAAAAAATATGAGATTGCATGTAAAAACTTAAGATCTAACAAATAGAAATACATCGAGTATAATTATTCTTGATTTTTACAATCATTCCCTTTTTTTTTCAATTTTTCTTGATTTTTAATTAATTATGAAATATTCTTATTTTTTAAAAAATTATAAAAATTACTAATTTTATAGAATTATTATGTTAAATCTATCATCTATGTAATGAATTGAAATATTATTAAGTTAAATCTTTATTTTTTTAATTAATTATAAAATAAACAAGAAAAATCCTTAGACAAAAGGAAAGATTGACCAGATGACAACGTCTTAAAAAAAGAGAGGAGAAAGGGATGATTCCTGAATCCAAAGATAAGTCACACTTGACGGGCTTTAAAAGGAAAAGAAAGAAAGAATGGGTGACTTTTACAAAAAAAAAGGAAAGGAAAAAAGGAAAGGTTCCAGATGTTCTAGAATCAATACATAAGCCACTAGATGGGCTTTAAAAGGAAAAAAAGAGTAGGTGGCTTTTACAAAAGAAAAAAAACAAGAGAATAGGAAGGTTCGAGAGTCTCGTAAGCCACACTGCAAACTTTAAAAAAAAATGGGGACGGCAAAAGGCTAGAGCAGACGAACGAACTTGAGGATAACGAGCTAACGGAGATGGTTGGATGCAAGGGTAGACTGACGGCACAGGGGAAGCTTGAGGATAAGATGTTGGACGGTAGGACAACACGACG
Source organism: Posidonia australis (assembly GCA_024699735.1). NCBI lineage: Eukaryota > Viridiplantae > Streptophyta > Magnoliopsida > Alismatales > Posidoniaceae > Posidonia > Posidonia australis. The sequence goes on from JAMKQA010051706.1 coordinate 8,755, forward strand.
CAGGTGAAAGCACTTGAGGAGAAGAGAAAAGGAGAGGGAAAAAGGCGTAATCGACAAAGGAAAGGAAACCTATTGATTTATGGCGCGTCGTTCGTGTCGGATTGTGGGAAGAACATATCGGCTGATGTGTGTCATTTAGTGTTAAAAAATTCTCAACTTCCATGGACAAGCACCGACACTACCGACATCTCCACCGAAACAAGATAAGTCACGATGTATCTTTAACTATCGTTTCCTTGATTTCATGCACCGAAACGTATCGACAATATTTCGCTGACATGAATCGAAATTTGGTTCCATGCCCGAGGTTCATAGGAATTTATGATTCATCCTGAAGGAACAAGATAATTGACCATAGGTGGGTGTTCACAGTTATATATAAAGCATATGGTATTGTTGATAGACACAAAGTTCATTTAGTAGCATGGGATTTTACACTAACTTATGGAGTTGATTTTGCAGAGACGTTTTCTCCCGTGGCATGTCTCAATTCCATCTAAGTACTTTTGTCCATTGCTATCAATCGGTCATAGTCCTTACATTAGTTGGATGTAAAGATTGTCTTTTTGTATAGAGATCTATCTGAGTAGGTTTACATGTTTGGGTTTGTTGCTTAAAGGGAGAACTACATTTGTCTACTTCGAAAGGTAATATATGGACTAAAGCAAAGTCCAAGAGTATGGTTTTAGAAGCTTAATTATGTTGTGTTGGGAAATAATTTTAGATAGTGTGTTGATGATCATTTAGTTTTCATCAAATGAAACTGACCATGTGTTCTTGGCAATGTATGTAGATGATATTCTTTCGATAGGCAGTGATATTACAGGGATTGTAGAAATAAAGAAATATTTGTCTACATTTTTTATCACAAAAGATATGGACAAGTCAAAGTATTTTCTTAAGATTGAATTCGCATATAGTAAGGACAAGATGATTCTATGTTAAAAGAAGTATATTCTAGATTTACTGCATAAAATAGGACTTCTGGGGTACAAATTAGAAAGTACGCTTATAAAGCAGAATCCTCCTTTTTAGGATAGGTCATCGGTGCTATTGTAGGAATTTGACAGGTACAAACATTTGATAGGTAAGTTGATCTATTTAACTGTTACTCGTTTTGATATTTCTTTTGTAGTAAGGCTATTGAGTCAGTTTATACATGAGCCCAGACAGGTGCATTAGTTAGGGACTTTATGTGTACTTACCTACATCAAGAGCACACCTAAAAAGGTGTGATTTACAAGAAACATGGGCATTTGTAAATTGAATCCTATTTAGATTCTGACTATGCAGGTGATCGAAGAGATAAGAAATCTACATCAAGTTATTACACCTATGTCGTTTCTTGATCTAATGTGGAAGTAGGATATAGGGCTATGACCCAGATACGTTGTAAGATGATGTAGTTGCGTTCTTTATTGACAGAACTTGATGTTCATGCTGATCTTTTCATGGTCATGTATTTTGACAATTAGGTATCAATATTCATTGTTAACAATCTTACTTTTCACGAGAAAATAAAACACATAAAGATGGATTGTTATTACATCAAAGTAAGCCTCGCAATAGGTCGGGTCTGGGTCAAGTCTACCTATATTCAGATCGAGACCCATATTTTTTCACGGGTCTAGGTCTAGACCTGTTATATAAAATAAAGATCCAAACCTAGACCCACATCTATGGAGATAATAGGTTTGGGTCCAGGTTTTATGCAACTTATATTGGTTTTTCTACTTGAATCATGTCTTGTGCAATCCACAATCTAATTAATTCATCTCTATCATATTTGTAATGTTTGGGATAGACAAAGAAATATAAAAAACATTGCTTGAAATTCTTAAGATGGAGCAGCTAAAGCTTAACAAATGTGTCGGTTATCTCCCTCTCCTCGGCATCGTGGAGCGTTGCTTTGATGCTTCTACAGGTACTGTCTTGAAAGCTTATATCGTTGGCGGTGTCAGATAACTATGAGGAGGAGGAGGTGATGATGCTCGTGGTTTGAAGGTTGAAGAGAATGATAGTAGCTATGATGTCAAAAGTGATGGCAACAATGAGAGGAGGAGGTGATGGCTGGTGATGATGATGCAGCGAAAAAGGGAGAAGGATGGAGAGGGGAGGATGACGCATTAGAGGGGGGAGGCGAAGGAGGGAAAAGGGAGATAGAGGAGGTGATGGTCAGCAATGTTGGTGGAGAGGTGGAGGGGGGAGGAGGGGGGAGAGGGGTGGAGGATGTGGTGGAGGGGGTAGGTCTAAGAGGAGGAGGCAACTATCATAATAGGGAGGAGGAGGAGTACTCATATGTGAGGTGTAAGCTTGGGGTTTTTAGTTTTGATTTTTGAAAGTGGGAAACAACCAAATAGGTGATAAGAATAAAGAATATAAGGTTATTAGAAATATTGTACGTTAACCCTTAGGATTTTCAAATTTCAACATATAACATATTAGATATATACTAAGTCCATGGGTCTAGGTATTTTGGATCCAAACCCTACGCAGTAAATAAGTAAGTTTATCAGGTTCGAGTCTACGGGTCCATGAGTCTCATTTTTAGGAACCAAATCTACACTTCATAGGTCTAGACTTATGAGTCTTGGGTCCGGATTCGACCCATTGTGAGGCCTACATAAGAAACAAGGTGTTATTTGGTCATGTTAGCATTCCTTACATTTAATCTTTCAAACAAATGTCTTCACAAAGAGACTAAGTGTTGGGATTTTTGATGGATACATAACAAGTTAGACATGTTAGATATATTTGTTCTAACTTGATGAGGAATGTTAGTATTATATTTAGTGTGTTAGTGGGTTAATAGATCTTGTATGTTAGATAGATCTTATTAACATGTTAGTAATCCACTATATTTGTGTGTATTCCCCTCCTAATCTCAATAATACTTCTCTTTTCAACATAACAGATAATTTGCATGTACTTGTGAATTCCAAGCAATTGGATCTAGGTAAGATCACAGTTTAAAGCTTGACGCTCTAAGATCTATGGCATTTTCTGTAGTTTTTATTATTCATTTTGTACTTAGCAGAAAGCGTTTATAGATAGTATAACATTTTAAGAGTATTGCTTGAAGGGAATGCTTGCCTTTCTGCAGGATTTGTGCTACTTCATTTTGCTTTTTCTCTGAAGAACTTCATTGGTTAATCAAAGATAAAGCATTCAGGTACTTATTGGTTTATGATGTCTTCTTTATGTGCTACAGATTCATGCGCCATCCAGGTTATTGTGGCTTCTTTGTTTGGGCAGTTGGCACCCAGTTGATGATTTGCAATCCTTTTTGCATAGTTGCTTTTACAGTGGTTCTATGGCGATTTTTCTACAAGAGAATACCGTATCCACTCTCATACCTTCATTTGCAATCAGTGAATTGTTTCCCGAACTTTTTATTCCTTTTGTTGTGCTATATGTATCGTGATTTATTTTGGCTTTTTCATTTTTGGTCTTTGGGAGTTTGTGATCTTTAACCCTACGAAAAAAGATATGAAGAATTTTTCTTGAGGCAGTTTTTTGGGTCTCGGTACGAGGAATATGCAGCCCAAGTTCATTCTGGTCTCCCTTTCATAAGATGAGGTTTTAAATTTTGAGTACGTGTAGCTCTTTTCCTACATTTGGTACGTTTTCCAAAAAAAAAAGGTCGATGATGTTGCTATTTTCAATTTATACTATATTTCTTAGTCCATGCAGGCTGGTTTGTTGGAAGCCCTTGTTTCATGTAGGATTGTTTCCTATATAACGATCTACAAGCAAAAGGAACGTGCCTGTTAACTCTAAAAGGAAATGGACAGCATGTACTCATGTACGTCAGATTTACAGAATCCATATATTTATTTCTGAAATAATGGACTTCTAAAAAAAATGGCCATTCGTCGTGAAGCAAATGAAGAGATGAGTTCGAGTTTTGTCTAGAGTCAAAGTCCTTGTTGCATCATCCATCTTTATTTGGAGGAGAGAATATTGTACTAGTGGCCCATTTTCTGGTAACATTCATAAAATTTTGTATTTCTTTTGTACGATTATTATACAACAAAATTCAATATTAATGCTCTTTGTAGTGCCACCACCAATCAGATTCTGACTGGTTAGAGGAATAGGAACAAACATGGGTCTCATCTGTCTCGGATATTTTTCTCAGGTTTATAATGTGAGAAGAACAGCATGACACTGATTTTTTAGCTGTCCAGGTCCAAATAGGCAAATATGAAATCATTTTCCCCTTCGAAAAAGTATTTGCCGGGTTATGCTAAGGGTCGGTTTGGAGGACAAATTTTAGGTGGTAAATTCTAGTAGAAGTCTAAAATCCAAAAGCTATTCCAAACAAACCTTCATGTCATGGATTCCGGTAGAAGTCAACAGCTTCTGAGTTTGACTTTTATGTCGTAAACCGGTTTCCAGTGAAGTTGAACATGAGTTGTTTCTCACATAATCTGTGCTTTTGACAAGCTTCTTTCAAGTTCGACGTTATACTTTTCCTCTATTTACTTTATTATACCATTAATATTTACTTTGATAAAAGGAAAAAAAAACTTATCTCTAGTAAAGGAATGAATATCATACTTATAATCAGTAAAATATGGCTTCTACCATCTGTGGGTGAGCTATTTTATTGTTGATTAGAAGCTACCATACGTTGCTTCTGTTTCTTTCGAATTTTCAACCTTGCTAATCATGGAATACTAGTTTACCACATCAAGGGTAAGCTGCCATTATCGTCTCCCAGAAGACAACTTGTTAATCTCGTTTCTTTTACAATTTCCCCCTTTATGCCTAATTTTGGGTAAGCTATTGTACCGTTGGAAGATTGAGTTTGTTCGGTAACCATTATTGAGATCAAATTTTGAAAAAACTCTGTTTACGAAAATAATCAATTTTACCATAAGCCTTACCAAACAACAAGTTTTATTATTTTTTTAGCTGTTGTTTTTTTTTAAAAATTCCCCTCGATGGTCCTTAAGCATCTCAACTTTACGGACCACCTCTCTCTCTCTCTCTTAACACGCATTTACATTCCAACACTATTTTGCATTCACATGCATCATCACTCCATCGACATCCCAATGCTTAACATGCCTCTCTCTCTCTCTGCATTGTTCACAAAAAAAATAAAAATTAAAAAAGATTGAACCAAAGATGAAAGTACAGGGGACTGGACATTTTATCATCGAGATTCCAGAGAGAGAGAGAGAGAGAGAGGGGGAGAGACAGAGAGAGAGAGAAAACGAGAAGTTAACTACTAACAAAAGGAAACAATGTCAACTTGAATTTCCTACTCAAAGATCTCAAACACATCACATCGAAAAATAAAGTAAAATAAAATAAAAGATCAAAATAGATTGAACTAAAGATGGCTGGGTACAGGAGACTGAACATTTTATCATGATGTGAGAGAGAGAGAGAGGATCATTAAGTTCACTTCTAAAAAAAAGGAAACAATGCCAACTACAAATGTACAAAATTAAGCAGTTATCGCCTATGATGAGTGGTAGCTGTGATTTCACCGAGTGAAGCAACCTTAGAGTTAGAAGCTATACTACCACTATCTTGTACGAGATGGAAGTAGTTGCATTGTGAAAACCTAAGTAGACTCCAGATGTGGAAACATTTGTTGCAGTACTCGAGGTAGATTAATCACAATTTCAGCGTATGCTGCATTTTCAGAAATAACCGACCAATGTCAGCACCAAAGAACAAGAACCACACACAGATGAAGCATCCATCACTGAGCAAGTAAACCTACCTTGTGGTAAGCTCATAGTTCTCAATGCATCCTCAGCATATGAAAGGCGGGCTGGAATAGGGTGAGAGACTGCTGGCTCACTTGCTTTTGGGTCTGTCTGCAGAACCTTCTTTGATGCATGAACAGGCCAAGCCAAGACTCTGATCCGACTTGGCAAAATGGATGCAAGATCTGCGTACCTAACGCTGATGGTCACTTTGCTGCACAAGAAAAAGCGTCTGTGGGAGTATTGCCAAGTCAGAGATTAAAAGATACTCTAATGACAAATTGAATAACAAAGATAAACTCATGGAGAAAAATAATTCTAAGAAAGTTGTTACAAGATAAATGCTGCATATCAAAAGTAAAATTACTAGGGTGTCACAACCAACACGACCATTTTTTGACAACATACTTTTCTTTTTCCATGCATTTCGTAAAGCTTTTGCATGAAAGTTAATAATATACCAGTCCCTTAGATGCATGGGAAACTCAGACTCTTGGTTGTCTGCCAGGAATCATGACTGATTAGTGAGTTGATTACCCAAGTAGCTCTATGTAAAACCTTCTTCTGTCTGATTAGGTTGGATCCAGTTGAAGTTTTGTATGCAAGTAATGCTCACTATCTGATTTTTGTTATTAAGCGCTCACCACATGAATTAAAAAAAACCAGATCCTGGACCAATCGTAAACTCTTGGTACATTTTGACTAAAACTTTCTTCTCTATAAATAGGTTGTAAGTAATGCTCGCTATATCATTTTTGTTATTAAAGTGCACACCACATGAATTTGAACAAAAAAAAAAAAACAGTTCTTAGGCCAATTGTAAACTCTTGGTGCATTTTGACTATAACCATGACTAAGATGATTTAGCCAGTCACCAAATGAGTAAATGGAAATGACTATCACAATCCTACTCAATACAATGTGGTTCCAATCTAAAAATAAAAAGGCAATACCAATGAAAGAAGGATAAACAAGGTCATCATGACAAGTTATACTGTTAAAAAAACCACAGAAACAAATTAACTAGCTTGGTGTAGAGAACACCATATTAAAAGAATAGGCCCCTACCAATTGAAGTCATCCAGTACAAACTCGATCAAGTTGTAAGAAAGGCTGTGATAAAGCTCTCCTATCTGGTTTCCATATAAAGTCTTTATGAGACCAACCTACAGAATCATTAAAACCAGACAAGGAAATACACTAGTTAGCAGTTACAAACAACATTGGCATTTACCCTTTAATTGCACGTTCCATGTGCAAGCAAGGACCAGAAAATGAGATGGAATTCAATTATTTGCAATTACCATGCTAACAGCATGTTACATAGATGTGTGTCTTTGAGCAAAGACAGGTAAGACGGCCGGTGTAGGAAAATATATTAAATGCCACCACTCATTATCGTATGAAACATTTCTATCAACATAATTATTAATGCAGCTCCCATGATATATATACCAATACATATCTTGCATATCCCTGCAAGTGGCACTATCGAATATGGAGATGTCCCTTCTAGAAAGGACTCTCTTAGTATCAACTATCAACTAATAACAGTAATAGTATCATCCATGTAGATAATGACTTGAATATCTTCTGATAAATTTTAAAAAAAAAAATCAGTTTTATATGCCCTGTTCTAAGTCGCGGGACTCCACCCACATCTCCTGATCGTTGGAAGACAGCCTCCGCTCCTGCGAAGGAACCGCGCGCCTCTCCCCCAGCGTCGCTCCTGCTCCGAAGGGTCGCGGAAGGAACTGTGCGCCTCCCCCGGAACCGCGCGTCTCTCCTCCAGCGTCGCTCCTGCTCCGAAGGGTCGCGGAAGGAACTGCGCGCCTTCCCCAGAACCGCGCGCCTCCCCCGGAACTTCGCTCCTCCCCCAGAACCACGCGCCTCTCCCCCAGCGTCGCTCCTGCTCCGATGGGTCGCGGAAGGAACCGCGCGCCTTCCCCAGAACTGCACGACGTCTCCCCTGCCGTCGCGCCTCCCCCAGAACCGCGCGAGCATCTCCCCTGCCGTCTCGACTGCCCGGAACCGCGCACACTTCTCCTCTGCCGTCGTGCCTGCTCCCAGCAACGCCTCTCTTCCCTGCCGTCGTGTCTGCTCCGCGCGTGGATGCATCCGCACATCTGCACCTCTTCTTCCTTCTCCAAATGCTATATAAAGAGGAGGAGGGTCTATGTTTTAGTACGGTAGAAAAGAGAGAAGACAGTGATTCCAGTTCTCTGTCTCTGAGGTCTGTGTCTGAGATTGTAATCCTCAGAGTTGTATTCCAGTAAGATTCTGTGAGTACGAGTTGTACAAGAGTTGTACTCTTGGTCTGTGTTGTAATCCTCTGAAGAATAGTGGATCCTATCTGTCCTGTGGATGTAACCCTTATTTGGGTGAACCACGTAAATTTGGGTATTTGTTTTATTTTCTGTTCTTCATTTTATTTCATTCCATATTATTTTCTTGTTTAACTAATCCTGAAACTTAACAAGTGGTATCAGAGCTAGGTTGAGTTTTTTGTTTTAGTTAACAGAAAATACCATGTCTTCACATACTGTTAAGGTGGAGAAATTTAC
>JAMKQA010051707.1:0-14662 GCA_024699735.1 Posidonia australis
ATCTTATGATGTATATGTGGTGAATGTATTTGAATGTCATTGTAACAGGTATGTGAATGTCATTGTAACAGGTAATTTAATGGAATTTTTAATTTTTTTTTTTTTACTGCCCAGTATTAGCGAGGACTCTGCGAGGAAATTTCCTCGCAAAAATAACGATATTTAGCGAGCACATAGAGCAATTTGCGAGGAATTGTCCTCGCTAAAACTGCAACGACCATACAATCGCATTATATTTAGCGAGCACTTACCGACGAGTTACCGACGAGTTACAAGGATATGGCGATGACATTACGAGGAAATAATTCCTCGAAATAATTCCTCGTAATGTCCTCGCTAGATACACACGAGCACATTGCGAGGATATATCCTCGCAGTATTGATTTAACGATATACGTAGCTACGACGACAATTATTCCTCGCAACGTCCTCGTTATATTGCCTAGCGAGGAGTTTACGAGGACTTTGCGAGGAATATTGTCCTCGCTAAATGTCGATTTTTTTGTAGTGATTTCTCCATTTGGTCTTTGAGATTTGGATCGCTCTTCTGGTTTCTCCATGCTTCAATCTGCTCGTTTTGTGTTTTGATTTGGCTTTTCGATCTTATTTGTCCATTCTTGGAACGTGGAAAAGTATACTTCTCGGAATAGTCCCAGTCCCACGGAGTGCTTACATGGTTCTTATGTGTGGATTTTCCAAGGATTTTCAGACAGTTCCCAAGCTGAATTCCTCTATTATTTTATGTTATTTCGCCTTCCCAAGCCTTGTTTCTCCGGATTTCTTCTGTTTCATTCTGCTCAACTCATTTGGTCTTTGGATTTATAGTGCATCTTTCTTTCTTTGCACACATGCATCATTGGCAAACATTGAATGGCAATCACAGTCTACATAGTCACACATAAGGATGAGATAGTCAAGGAAGACTGACTTGTTGGGCGCATGGGGGTACCTAATCCTTTTCCCATGCGTAACAGGAGTTTTTACCTTTTCTTTGGTTTGCATTGACCATTGTGTCGCATTCATTGGTAAGGATTTTTGTTTTGTTTTGTTTTATCGATTTATTCTATGGCTTATTTTTTTCGATTTTCCTTGTCTTCCGGTTTCAATAGACTAGGTGGCAACTCCAAGTTTTGTCCTTGTCTATTTTACTCTTGGTGGTTTTCCTTTCTGTGGAGTACCTTTCCCTTGGGTCCGTGCCTGCTAACGTGATGTGCCTTTACAACAGTTGGACACATGTAAATTGATGTAAATGTTTTAATTAATTGTAAATGTACGATGTCAAAGATAGTATGTCAGAGAAAAGAGAAAAGAGTTTCAAAAATAAAAATTAACTATCAATTATTGAAAGCATTTGGAAGAATTGATGTTTAAAAGTTAAAACTAGTCTATTAGGATGTAATCAAAATAATTAAAATCTAAGGTTTTGAATCCATTCAAAATTCTCTTCCTTTCTGCTTCAAAATATCTTTGAATGAATTTTTAGCTTTTATTCTTTTCTCTTCTTTTTTTTTCAATTCTTTTTAAGTCTTCAGGTTCCTGCAAAATTTATACAAAACACTTTGGGTAACATTATTTATATACAAAATAGATAAATATAGGACATGAAATATGTAACAATAATATGTTAATCAAATACCCTCATACCTATCTTTTGTACTAACCTAATCTATGAAAAACAACAAAATCCTAACTTTGGTAGGAATTGTGATTGCATTTAGCACGTGCAATAAGCTTTTAAACCTCTAAGTTGCCATAATGGATGAGTGGTGTCTTGTTAGGCTTTGCAGCGGATCTACTTACAAAATATCAGACAAAAAGAATAAGGAATAAAAAACGTAAAAAAAAAGGAAAAATATATAGTATCCTTATTAACTTACTCAACTAAAAAAATATAAAGTTCCTAAGTGTCTTAATCCTTCGGTTTAACCTTTATTGAGAATCATCATCTTGTCATCATAGAGAATCCGTCTTATTTTTTTACATCACCATCTTAAAAATTTATTCATATGAACCTTATGTTTATGACATAGACCTTAGTATGGGTTTTCAAATGTAATCTTACCACCTTAGCAATTTTATTTCATTGAGTTATGTCTTGTTTTCTTAGACTTTAGTTTTAGCTACCCATTTAGCAAGTTTTAGGTCAGTTGATCCTAAATCAGATGTTTTAGGTCACTAAATGTGAAGACACCCGTAAGAACTTAATTACTAGAGTAGGTAAGGCCTCAAAGACATGACCTTTTTTTTCTTTTATCCTCAACTCACATTTTTAGGTGAATATCAATGTTTACTGAGACACGATACCCAGTTACTTAGTGATTATTTGTAACGTTTTGGAGTGGTGCTACAAAACTAGCATCAGTTTTATCCAAATAAATAAATGAGGAAAACTAATTATTAAAAAGAAACTCTAACTAACTACTACTTAGAGCCTGTGCGTGGCTAGTGGCTCCAAAAACGTACACCAGGATTGGATTGCACTTCAACTATGCATCTGAAACAAAACATCAAAATAAAATCCGTAAGTGACCTCAAATTATCAAGTACGTGTCCACCAGAAAATTCAACGAAAAGCTTTAGAAAACCACTATCTTGGTCCACAAAAAAAAAAAATCAATACAGAAGTCTGGAAAACTTTTCATAAATTGTTCAAGAAGTTCTCTTTCTAATAATGTTTTTTTAAAATATTCTCTTTAGAAATTCTTGCGTATTTTGAAATCTCGTTTATGCATCTCAAATTCTCGACTAGATTTCAGCCCAAAACACACAAACCACACAAAGCACAAAGCATAATCATCTCTTGGCTGGAACTAGTCCTAAAACACAAATCTCATGTTAGCTAAAATCTAGCTAAAACCACTAGTCAAAATCTAGCTCGATTTTAGCTTAAAGCAACCACACAACCCAAATCTGGAAACTCATAATGTTACCTTGGCCAAAGGTGGGACCTAGTTACAAGCATTCGACTTGACACCAACCTCATCTTCAGCACTACCACGGTAAAAGTTCCCGTGCAGGCATACCAATATCCTGACCAACGAACCTTACTTTATCTATTTCTTTTCTCATTGTACAAAGACGCGTTCTTCCAATGCCCCTTTGGTATCAAGATGCCTAGGTTATCTTTCCTAGGCCTAGCCAACATTGATTTCTCTTTAGGTATCCAGTTTCCTTCACCCAGGTCACCTTGGAATCCATATTTTCGGATGGTAACCATTACCACATGGGTCACACCCCTTTGGCCACTACCCTACCACTATGTGGACCCGCACAGAAATCTCAGAAATCCTTTTTAAAAACATGCAACTTCCTTTCAAAATCAATTTCTAATCAATTTTCATTACAAGAATCAATTTCAAGAATTCTAGCTAAAAACACAAGGATTTCCATGAAAGCATCATATCAATACATGATATTAATAATCATTTAAAAATCCATTTTATTATTGCAGGAAATGGCCAGGGCATGGTTCGGCATGCTGGTCAAGTTCGGTATACTGAAATTTCCTCGTTCGGCATACCGAACCAAATTAGTATGTCGAACCAGTTGTATTCTGAAAAATGGCCTCAGTCCCAAGGCAGTGTCTGCCAGAGTTGGGACTTTGGGCAGACCCACCTTTGGGGTAGTACTATAAATCCTGCAAAAATCCACATTCCTAACATGTAAAGTCTACTTTCATTTGGGACAAATGTCATCAAAACCATGGAATGTAACTCGAGTTATGAAAATCAAAAGGCAAAGAACACATACAAATCCACTATAGCACGAGATTAGGAATTCCTATGAAAAATCTTCCAAAATCTCTAGCAAATAACAAAAATTCATGGATTCATCTAAAACTCTTAGATAAACACCATATCAACCATTTTTCATGGATTTAAATCAAGATTCCAATCAATAATCCAAGAATTAAAGTAAGGAGAAATAGAGGAAAAAGGGGAAAAGGCAGGATGCGTACACGATGGAGTTTTCGGCGATCCCTCTCCCCTTCGACGAGCTCTCTGCCTCCTCCGACCTCCACTGGAAGCACTCGGCCCCCAGCGAGCTCCTCCTTTGGCAGTGATTTCTCCCACTCTCTCTCTTCCTCTCTTCCTCTTCCGGTTTTCCTCTTTTGCCCTCACTCTCACTCTCTACCCTTGCCTCCACCATATGAGCACCCCACCTCCTCTTATACTCCTCCATCCTCGTCGTCTTCCTCCTACCACCGCCGTCTGTAGCCACTTGAATCCTCTGGCCTTTGCAGACATGGCAAGAGCAGCGGTGAAGGGGGATGGCGTAGGGTGAGCTTTTTCAGTGGAGGGTCAACATGCTAGACAAATATGTAAGCTTTCACTATGCATCCATGATTTTTCTGGTTTTTTGTCTTCATGTATATATATGTGTGTGTGTGTGTAAATAATTTACAAAATACCTCACAATAAGGAAACCAGAGATAATTACCAATGTAACAAAGGGAGTACAACACAAATCCACATTACATAATAAATTATCCAGATAACAAAAATACAATTTACATTTATTCTAGATAATTGAGCATGGATATTGCATTATTAGACTTTCTCTTTCTTTTATCCTTTAATCATCTTTTTACCTGAATATCAATGCTTACTAAGGCACGATACCCAATTACTTAGCGATTATTAGATATTTATTTATTTATTTATGTTTTAATTGCTAAGGTGTTTCAAGTCTTCCTTTATTCCCCACAGCTAAGGCCTAAAGTGACAACGCAGTATAAGGTACATATTAGTTATGAATATTTTAGATGATGTTATTTTTCAGATTTTGTCGCTGCTCTTTGAATCATAGGGTTTTTAACTACTCAAGCTTATCTTTGAACTTCAAATACTAGGTTACTAATACACTCCTAATTGATTAAATCAATGTGGATAGTTCCAATTTTTTTTTTCAAAAATAAAGTCAAATAACCTAAGAAAGCATCTTTTTTAATTTTTTTCCCAAGGAAGAAAATGGAAAAAAACCCAAAAAAGACTTTAATTAAAGAAAATGAAAGAGACACATTGAAGACTCTTTCCTACAATTAAACAATGCATTGTCCTCAATATATACAATAAATGATATGAAATAAGATTAGAATAATGATACCCTATTCGGAATGTAGTGCCTCTACTACTCAGAAAAGTTATGTACAGTTTATATATATTTACATGATATGACCACTACTTACTTAAGATACTGAGGATCTTGAAGAACTATGCCCTCATCCTCCTTTTCAGTGGGTAATTACAAGAATGGTTTGAGACGTTGACCATTGACTTTGAAAACTTCCTCATTCTTTGGATTTTCAATTTCCATAGCTTTATGGTGGTAGTCCACTTTGACAAAGAATGTGGTCTTTTCTTGATCCTCAAGAGTTACGGAAATCTGGTTATAACCAAAGTATCTATCAAGAAAACAGTAATACTTATGTCTAGCTAACCAATTTAACATCTGATCAATGAACGACAAAGGAAAGTAGCCTTTCCTAGTTGTTGCGTTAAGCTTCCTATAGTCAATGCATACTCATCAATTAGTTTGCATGCAAGTGGGGACTAGTTCATTACTCTTATTTTGGATTATAGTAATTCCAAATTTCTTCGAAACTACTTGAACATGGCTAATCTAGGAGATGTCGGAGATGAAATAGATGATCCTATTATCAAGGCATTTCAATATGTCTTTCTTGACCATTTCCTTCATGATTGGATTTAATCGTCTTTGTGGGTCTCTAATGGGTTGAGCCTCTTTTGTCAAATGGATCCTATGTTGAACAATATTTAGGCTTATTCCCTAAATGTCAACCATGGTCTAACCTATGGATTCCTTGTTTTTCCTAAAGACGGTTAGCAATTCTTCTTTTTGTTGTCGAGACAAGTTGGCTGTAATGATGATCGGAAGGGCTTGGTCTTTTCCTAGGTAAGCAAATTTGAGGTTTTTCTGGAAGAAGTTTGAGCTCCAATGTGGATGGCTTAAGAATTAGTCTAGGCTTAGTAATGATAGGCTTAGGAGGAGGGGTGTACTAACCATTAGACTTGCAAGTTTTACTTTGAGTTGGACTGTTAGCTTCATTAATAATTTTTTTTGGGGCAATAATGATTTTTATTGAACTGGAAGAGAGTACAAAAAGAATGATATACCTCTAAGAGAGGATAAGGACCCATCAATCACCTAGTCCATTTGTTAGTCTGAAAAAACTTCTCTCCAAAACCCACACCCTTTGGAAAAAGAAGAGGAGAAGAAGACGAATCCGTACTCTCTCTAGTACGTATACTAGGAAAGTCCCAACTATCCAGATTACAAATAGCTCTAAGTTCTCTTGGAAGAAGAGAATGAGATTGAAAAATTCTATTAACCTTAGCCTTCACACCCTCCTTAGCCAAGTAATCAACAACCATATTCCCTTCCTAGTAAATATGAGAGTAAGGCACATGGAAACTCTCAAGGATACGCTGACAACATCTCAAGCATCTCCAATTAACAGAAATTTTACCTTGTAACATATGCACCACTTGAAGAGAGTCTGATTACAACTCTTCCACTTTAAAACCCAAATTCTCACAAATAATAAGCACATCCCAAACTGCAAGTATTTCTACCTCATTATTTGTCACATGACCATAATAAAAGGAGAAGGCAACCTTCAAACAACCAGCCTTATCACGAAGAAGACCACCCCCACCTGCCCCATTAGCTGAAGAAGATCCATCTACATTTGCCATAAGTCCCATGACTCGCGGCCTCCACTTCACAGCCAAACACGTAGAAGGTAGGCTTAGAGGTACGTGAAATCCTACTGAAGATAAAGCATCCGTCGTGCCTCCCCAAGACCTAAACTTCATCCCAGAAAAAAACAGATTGCATTCACCAATAATCTCTCCAACCAACTGCTGCCATGTCTTGTACTTACGTGAAAATCTCCTATTACACCGCTCTACCCATATATGCCAACAAATGGAGGGAAGAAAACCAATGATAGTATGCTTATAAGAAGATCGCTGACCACAATCTTGCCATTCCTTAATAGACTCAACAATATCAACACCAACTCTCATCTATAGAAGATTTTCAAAAAAACTCCAAACACTAGAAGCAAGGTCTCTATGGAGAAAAAGATGATTAGCCGACTCCACAGAAGCATCAGAGCAACAATGACATTTGGACACAAAGGGCTAAGATTTAGCTTGGATGTTTTGCATCAACAGAAACCGCATTCCATGCAATCTTCCATAGAAATAAGGACATCATTAGCGGAATACAAGAAGACCAAAACCACCTCTACTTGGCATTTATAGGATGCCTAGTAGTAATATTAGTAGCACTTTTAATAGAAAAATTCCCATCAGCTGCTGGCATCCATATCAACAAATCCTTATCACCTTGCCCATCTATCTGCAACTTATTGAGCTCCTCCCACATGGTAGCCACTTCATTATCCAACCCCCCAACATGATCATAGAAGATATCCCTATGAAAAAAGACATCCCTCACTTTAGCATCCAAGTTAGCGTGAGGAAAATGTTGAAACCTCTCAAAAATAATCCCATCACCATGCCACTTATTCATCCAGAAATTTGCATCCCCCCTATTAATCACCCACAGTGAATTATAAATAACCCAAGGCATGATTTGCATAAGAGACTTCCACCGAACTGTAGCATAAGAAGGGGGAGATGAAGACCATCCTCGATGCCGTACTTTATACTTAGAAGAAGCATACAAACTCCACAAAGATTCCTTAAGAAGTAGCTTCTAATAGCTTTTAATATTGAAAAGGTAATGCATGTCAGCCAAAGAATGAATATCCAAACCAAAATCATGCAGAGGCCGAGAACATTTATCCCAACCAACCCAGTGCAACTTCTGTTTCCCATGCCTACTTCCCCATAAGAAGTCACGTAACAACCTATCAATATCATGAATAACATGCACTGGGATCTTTAAGAGAGATAAAATATGCATAGGAATGGAACAAAGAACACTTTTGATTAGGATAAGGCATCCAACCATGCTAAGAAATTTATACGTCCATCCCACAATGTGTCCCCTAATCTTCTCCACCAAACCATGCACATAACATCCTTTATACCTCCCAGTAGCTAGAGGAGCTCCCAGGTACATCAATGGCCAACTTCCTTTAGAGAAACCAGTTAACTGTTCAATACTGACATTCCTATCACACCTAACCCTCCAAAAATATTTACACTTGTTCCTTCCCATTCGCTGTCCTAAAGAAATCTCATATTTAGAAATAAAACTCATAAGATTTGATAATGTAACACTATCAGCACTGCAAAATAAAAGAGCATCATCTACAAAGAAGAGATGAGAAGGAGTGATCCCCCTTCCCACAGTAGGAAACTGCTGACAAATGCCCTTCTCAAATAATAAACCAACTCCTCTACTGAAAACTTCTTGTGCCACGATAAATAACATGGGTGATAAATAACAATAAAAAAAATGATAAAATGTAGGAGTCGCCACCTAGTCTACTTAAAAATGGGAGACGAGGAAAACCATTTTAAAACATTAAAACTATGCAATAAACCAATGGAGAGGTCAATCATGAACCAGAAAATGGGCAAAGATCTCTATTATGCACAAGGAAGGTATTAGACACCCTCGTGTGCCCGAGGAATCGGTCTTTCATGGGTTTCTCATTTACTTAGATAGAATGTCGACTTTTTAGCCTATTTTTGTACACCCAAGGGTGATATGCAATGCGACGTTATATGCAACTGGTGCCATATGCTAAACATGGGTACAAGGACTGTGGAGTGTGTCCTAATGCTCTGAAAGATCACTCAAGTCATGGACCGAATATCGGTGCAAAGATATTGCACAAACATAACCAAAGATCTAATAACATTGAGCAACTTACGTCCTCGCTTTGCTACATCCAAAACCTAGGCTATCATGCATAAATGAGAATGAAATCAGACTGGAGTCATCCTGAAATATCTAGGAGGACACCCAAAGAAAACCAGGAGCAAAGCAAATCAGGAACCATATTAAATATCATGCCAAAAGTCACTGTGGGTGGACTAAAAACAGGCATGTGCGCCTGGTTGGTGCGCCAGACTGGTGCTCCAGTCTGGTGCGTCACCTATGTGCTCTACTAAGGTGTGCCAGTAATGTGTGCCACTAAAGTGAGACCCAGAAATTGTAGATCTGACAGTAAGCTAGATTGATGTGCAACACAATATGCAAACCTTGCTAATATGCTCAAGACCATTTTGAGTATAGACTCCAGACCTCTAGAAAACCTTATTACATATGGATTCATCCCGTTTCCATGAATCATAATGGAAGGAGTGAAACGAAGACACCATAACATAGGTCTTGTGCTCAAGGGCAATAAGCCTCACACAAGACCTCAAAAACTCCTATCCTGATAAAGGCTAATGAGTTTCAACCATGCTACATGGTTTTGGATCATGGACTGATGCATAAGAACTCTCTAATCAAGAGTCTAAGAAGGCAACTAGTTCACTAGACCCAAGTGGCAAGCCAAATGCACTAGATGCAAAACTAATGCAAACAGGGTTATTATATGATGAAATCATGTAAGAATGAACATGATATATCAGAGATCAAACATCAGAAAGATCGAAGTCCTAAACAATCAGAAAGGCATGCAAATCATGATGCAATATAGGTTGCTTGCTCCCTGTGACTAGGCTGGTGCGCTAGGATGGTGCACCAGCTATGTGCTCCAACCTGGTGCGCCAGGTTGGTGCACTCCAGATACTCTGTTACAGACTGTGGTCTGATTTCAGAGCCTGGGCCAAATGCATGCAAGTGATCATATGACAGACTATTCAGATCATTATTTTAAATGCCAAGGAACATAATCATATTAAATAATCAAATCTTGAACATTCATTTTATTCCCTCTTTCTAATCATATTCATGGGTTCACAAGGACTGCAGCTACATATGTTTTCTTTATGATGCATGGGAGTATCCTGGATGACCTAAATAGCATGGAAATATGATATAAAATGCAAAAGGAACATCATAGTACAAGCAACCATTATAACAGTCAAACATTGAACAGAACTTCATGAAGAAAGCATCATAAACTTCAACCTAAGCAAGAAAGTGTAAGTGAACATCCATATAGCAAAAGGTGCAAGCAAATATCAACATAAAGAGTGCAAGTATCATCAACATAAAAACACTATACTAAATTTGCAGTGTGCTCCATGTAAAGTGTCATGCAATGACTACATGGAAGTGAAAAGGGACATACCTCTGATGTACTCCTTGGGTGGCTCGAGGTGTCTTCTCCTTGGTGCTTTGGACATAGCTATGGGTGCTCAGGGATGTAAGGGAGTGCTCTGAAAGTGGGGGTGCTGGTTGCTAAGAGTGGGTAAATTGCCATGAGAGCTAACATGTTGCTATGGATGGCCTTTTAAAGAGAATGAAGATGTAAGGCCTTGGGATGCCAAAAGCCTCGAAAATTAACAGTCCTGCGTAGATTCGTGGAGGAATATTCGCAGGAAAAGATTACAAGCACAGAAGATGGAAAACCAACAGCCAGCACTCTGAAAAGTGGCTGTGCGCGAACTTGGTGCTCCATATTGGTGTGCCAGCTTGGTGCTCCATATTGGTGCGCCAGCTTGGTGCTCCAATGTGGTGCGCTAGCTTGGTGCTCCATATTGGTGTTCCATACAGGTGCTTCACATCCAGTTGTCTGAAGTGTTAATTGGACCATAGGTTCGTTATAGGCTTAGGGTAACCAAGGTGCCAAATAAAGTTCAAATGAGGTTAGACTTGCCATATCCAAAGCAACATCTTCTGGAGAGTTCACCTACGAGCCGACTCAAAATCAGAGTGTCTACAACTAGGATTATTAGGGTGGATTTTATTGTTGTGAGCATGCAGGTTATTGATGATGTGACTTTATTATTGCTAAGTAGGAAAAGTATGCTTTATTGATTTGATTTTTGACTATATTTGTTGTTTTGTGCTTTTTTTGGTTTTGTTTGCCCTCAGTTGGGTTGGAGAGTTGTATGCCTGCTGGAGGAGGAGGAGGACGGCTTCAACTCATTTGACCCTACAGAGATTCACAAGCTATTTGTGGCTCTCGTGGGATGAGTAGTGACACTTGAGTTTGTCGTGGGGTGGTGAGATGGTCCGAGCTCCATGCCAAACTCTTTAGAGTCCTGCACCTGATTTTTTGAGTTCACTGATATTTCTTTTTCTCCCTCATAGACGTACGGCTTTGCTCTATCCTTAACTTGGAGGTAATAGGCACCTGATCTAGGCTGGAGGCTTCTGCTACAAGGGGGGGGGGCTAGACCCTCGATGGTGTGGCTATCCAAGCGCATACTTCGACTCCTCTCCAAGGTATGATAGGGGTAGAGTTACGCTGCACGTCTCTTGCTCTTGGACTGACTTCTATCTTCACCTTCTGTCTTCTATTTCTTTTATGTCCATGGGGATGTGTTTTTCTTTTTCTGGCTCACTCGCTCAGTCACTCTAGCATTTTATCTCCCTCTTAGAGGTGCAGGATCCTTGTGAAGCTTGGACACTTTGTCCGACTTTGATGGATGGTGGCGCCCTCGCTGCTTGGTCATCTAGGTAATGTCCACTAAGGAAGGGTGGTCTAATCTGACGCAAAGAAAGTTTCCGATTTTTGTCATCGGCCAAATGATTATAATGCAAAGTGTTTTGGTTATTTGGATTTTACAATTTTTTGGTTTTTGACTTTTTTTAGAATTTTTCTGATTTTTGACTTCTTGCTTCTTCTTTTCTTTTGGATTTTTTGGCTTTTATATTTTTTGTTTTTTGTATTTTGATGCATGATGATGATGATGCAGAAAAGAAAACAACAGAGAAAACAGGGGAAAAGGATACGACTCCGGTCCCAGCTGCTGATTGCTTTATTGATGTCGCTTTATTGGTGTTGTTGGGGTCACTGGCTAATCTGGCAGTGCTGCTAGAACTGCTGCTGTTGCTGAGGCTGAGATCTTCTGTTAGGTCCAGAGTGCTGGCGGTCTCAATCTTGCCTTGGGTCCCCCGCGGAAAGGTCAGGAACAAAAGGAGAAAACATATCGATGAGATCAACAGGATTCATTGGGGAAAAGGCAGAAATAGGAGGGACAGGAGAGAGGGAGAAGACCCCCGAGCCCGCAACATCCTTAGAGTCTAGGAACTCAGCCGAGGATGTGTCAAGCTGGTCCAGGTGCGCCGGTGCAAGTGTGTGAGTGTGTGCAGGTGTAAGTGTGTGGACCGCCTCTTACGAGGCAACGTTGATGACCTTTCGGTCAATCAGGTTCTGAATAGCATCCCGTAAAGTGATGCAGCTGTCTGTCGAATGCTTGGCACGACGGTGGAAGCTGCAGTATGCACTTGTATCATACCACCGAGGGATTAAATTCGGTAGCAGACGAGGGTTCGGGAGCCTCAAAAACTACTCGACCTTAGGAAAAAGGACACTTAACGGCTCCACGAGAGGAGTGTAATCCCCTTTGGTGTGGCGAGGCTGCTTTCGCCTAGGTCGTCGCCCTTGCCGGGCTAGTGCGACGTGATGCACTGGCTCAACGGTGGAGTGTGTGTATGCATGGAGGACTAGATGCAAGTTCTAATTGATTCGGGTCAGGCTGACTCTTTGCGTCAGCAAGCTCTATAGACGATTCGTACGCGACAACGGCACTCTGGGTGTAGATGGTGTCAGTGACGTTGTTGGTGTTGTTGCCGGAAGTAGTAGCTTGTCTGACGAATGTTGAGAGTGTGGGAAACTTCCCACTTTGTAGCGAGCTTTTCACGCGAGCGTCGGTCCAAATCAGGGATGCAAAGGATGCAATGTGCTGAAAGCTGAGCAAAGCCCCTATCGTTGGTTGTGCTCCTTTGATGATGATCTCGATAGATTCCTCATCAAAGGGTCTATCATTGATTTGGGAGGCTAGTGTGCGCCAGCGACCGACGTATTCCCCAAACGGTTCGTGGGGTCTTTGCTTCATTACGACCAGATCCTCGTGCCTAGGGATCAAGTCGAGGTTGAAGGAATACTGTTCTTGGAACGCCTAGCTAAGGTCATCCCAAGTCTGGAAAGTGGTCATATCCAACGAAGTGAACCACTTGAGGGTAGGCCCAATCAGACTCTTTTGGAACAAGCGGATCAAGAGCCTCTCGTTGCCATGAAGCTGCACGAAGTCTCCATAAAATGCCTTCAAATGCGATATGGGGCAGCCTATACCATTAAACTTCTCGAATTCTAGGATGTGGAAATTCGGAGGGAGTGTCACCTTTGGAAAGTAGCAGAGGTCCTGGAACTGGTAGGACTGGTGGTCCTTGCTTTGCACTTGACGAAGTGTTCTTTCTAGATCACCCATTCTGGTAAGGAGGGCGTCTGAAGTTGTTGCTTACGAGACAGGTGCAGTTAAGGCAGGTTCCACGTATGCTGTATGGGTTGCGCATGTGCATTCCGTCGGATCCACCCACATGCCTCTTGGTGTAGAGACATGGGGGCCAGCATATCTGTGCCTGGGTGTTGTGTGTGGTGGTACTGTGATGAATGCAGTGGCCTGAGTCTAATGCAAAGATAGATGGTAAGCATGTTGTGCTGTGTGTGGTGGAGGGTGTGGGAGCAACAACTGTTGCACTAGCACGGAATCGGGCAACGAGCTCGAGAAATGCTGTGCTCCTACCATGCCAAGGGACTGGCCACCAGGTGATGGAGATGGATGCTGTGCAAAGTGCGATGTGAATGCAGGAGGCAGGAGAGGTGCTGCCATTGTTGGAGTCGTGAGTGGCTGGAGCAATGGTGAGGGCATAGGTGCATTGAAGTGTGATTGTGCAGCTAAGGTAGGGCTAGGGCTGTAAATGGGTCGGATTGGGTCGGATTAGAGGTCTACCCTAACCCGTCCTTTCTTAACGGGTAACGGGTCGAGTTAATACCTGTCTTACAAAATTCTAACCGCTACTCTACCCACTACCCATTAGAATAAGGGATGATGGGTAGGGTTAACAGGTGAAACGGGTGACTTTTTTATATTGTTAAAATCTAAATTTATATCATTTTATGGGTGATAGATAGGGTTAACGGGTGATGGGTATTGAGTAGGATTAACGGATGAATTTATTTTATTGTTAAAATCTAAACTTATATCATTTCACGAACTTTCATCATTTCATGGACTAAATTTAACTCAAGATAATCATGTTAATAATTCATAATAGCATTATAATTTATAAGAATTGATAATATAGTAATCAACACATAAACCAAGAGATAAAAGTTTTACATATGTTCGATAAAAAAAAATCAAAATGAGTCTAAATATTACATTGTTTAATTAAAAGACAAAATATTACAACTCGCAAACAAACATCCAAGAGACACTCAAAACTCCACAAGAGGAATAGAAGATCAAAATATAGAAACGAATGACTTCATTTCTTCTTCCCAGCCTTTGTCTACGACTAACACAAGGAAAAATCAACATATTATTCAAAAAAACACATCTAGTGGTGAAAAAATTACCACTAGATGTAATAAAGTGTAAAATTACCGTGAAAAATTCCTTAAAGAGTACCTTAATCTCTACAATATGTTACTCTTCATTAACAATAGCACAATTGAAGAGTATTGTGTTATGTATGTCCTTACAAAAAGGAAATAACATTGTAACATCTTAGCTAGCATCTAAAAATT
>JAMKQA010051708.1:0-21810 GCA_024699735.1 Posidonia australis
ACTAGAAAAAAAAAATCCAAATAAGTAAAGTCTATATTGTCCCAGTGTCTATATTCAAAATCGTCATGCAGGCAATTCTTTTGTGGCTTCTGTATTGGTTGCATTTGTTTCTTGTTTTCCAGGAAACTCTTTAGTGTATGGCTTCTATATTGGAAAATCACTTCATTTAGTCCTATCCTGTCACTAATGTCTGAAGCAAGCCTACATTGGTAATTTGTGTATGCACTCACATATAAAGAATCAAGGTTATCAACGCACCCACGCAGTAGTGGGGTGCCTAGGAGTCCTATTACTATATTATTCTATGCAATTATACATTGCTATATCCCTTTAGATATTATATTAATATAAGCAATTAGACATTGCTATATCCATTCTAAACTCAATTAAACACTAATGGCAAGATTTAAATAAAATCTAATGACATTTCTAAATATGGAAAATAATGAAGAGTAGAGAAGATGAGGAGTGGTCAGAAAACACCGTCAAGTGGCTGGAAATGCCACTAGAGTGGTAGGGACAGGCCATCAGAGGGAGCAGAGTCATCAGAGGAGTATGTAAAATTAATATACAGTTGGACGTTGAAACAACCAACTTGTTTATTATGCCATGGCAACTAGGCCTACAGGTGCACCATAATAAGGCATCAATATCCATGAAGGAGCATATGATATAAATTTGACATGAACATATTTATTTCCATCGTCATGAAATTCTAAGTAGGTCGTATACCAGCAATTTATTTTACGGAAGGCGAAGTTGATGGTTACAATTGTCTTTCTAGATAACAATTTTGAGCCAAAAAAACTCAATTGATGACATGCTAGACAGAAAACAGTTAAGACATAACAGCATTGTAGCTGCAAAGCTGTGGTGCGAAGGCAGATATCAAAGTTGACTTAATAATCCTCATCAATGAATTACAGCAGGTAGCTATACAATGTTTTATTCTTTGCTTGTCCAAGAATGAGGAGAAAATTATAAACATTTAAAAATGGTTGCAGTACCAACATAGGCCCTTAACTAACTTGTTTATTCGACAAACTCTTATGAGAGAAGGGGCTAGGGATACAATTTATTCCCTTTATTCACAACTATAAACTAATTTTCTCTTATCCTTTCAAAAAATGCAAACATTGAATGTGTACCCCATCTTTACACATGCATCAATATGTGAACTTCACAAATCCCATAAATTTAGTTATGAGTCACCTGTTTATCGTCACGTGAAGAGCTTGTAGTGTCTTTCAACTCACTAGGATTTTTAGAGCCCCCCTTGCATCCAGCAGACGGCATCCTTACTTCCTACCATTAATAACAGTAAGGTAAGAAAACTCTCTTACTAAAATCTTTTGCTCTTCGGCATAAACAGGTCATGCCATAGTTCATAACAGAAACCATCATTCTGCCTTGATGATGAATGCAACTAGTAAGAATGGATTCCTCTAAAACAAACAAAAGTTTATGCTCAAACTAAACTAGAGAAAAGCATCCATGAATCTCGCAAAAAGTTGGAAGTATGTTACTTCAAGAATGACTATTTAAGCATCTATAATCAAAATAATACTTTCTAGCAGAATTTTAGCATCCTAATCCCTAACTATAAAATATGTGCAAATTTTCTTACAACAGTCAGAAAGATGCAAGCCATCATTACACACATTTCCAAGAAAAAAGTCAAAGCACAAGACCATCTATTTTAGCTCCATCGAATCATGCAGGCCATCCTTTATAATCATATCACACGCTGATGTTTTGACCAGTCACTTTTCACCAAACATGGTGATATACCCACTGGTGCAACACTATACTGTCACTCTCACTAAACCCTGGTTTTAGTATTTACACTTATCCTTCAGTTCTAGTGTGTAAGACGCAGTGAAACATTTACCAATCAATGAATCCCCAACATTGCAGTACAGCAAAAAAGATTTGAACTTAGAGAAGCATATTCTCCCAAACCACTTCCAGACTCCCCAAAGGATCTAGTATCTGTAGGATCTAAAGGCTTCTCTAGAGGAGGGGTGAATAGAGAATTTTAACTTTTAAATGCTCTTTAATCAATTTTAACAATAATATGAATTAATGAATAAATTGATTCACAATATTCTACTTATTATGCACAAAGTGATTTAAAACATAGAAGATGATGAGAGTAATTGATGACACAAATAATTTATAGTGGTTCGACAACCCAGCTTAGTCCACTCATCAAGATCTTCTTGAGATTTTTCCCTTATTCTTAAAAGAAAGAATGACTTACTTGTTGGTAGCCCACCAACACAATATTTGCTCCTTCCACTTCTCAACACTCCGAGAAGCTAGAGTCTTTCCTTTGAATGCTTTACAACAAGTATCTTTTCTCACAAAGTTCAATTTACAACTCTTGCTTACAACTCGCTTGTGAGAATATTGAAATTGACTAAAGGATCTCAATAATTACAAGTATTCAATGTGTGTCTTAATGGGATATAAATGAGTAGTATTTATAGCCACCAAACCTTCATCAAATGTGTCTAACGACTATGCTAACAGTCGTAAACGGCTAGTAGATCGGTATGCCGTTTTTCACTTTAATGTGCCGTTTTTCCTTCAGTCAGCAATTCACGGTTAATTCGGTATGCCGTTTTTATTTCGGTATACCGTTTTTCCTTGAAACGGTATGCCGTTGTTTCAGCGGTATGTCGTTTCTTTAGTTTGCTTGTATTCCGCAATTCTTCGGTCTTCCGATGCTTTGTTCCTTTTTTTGCTGAAACAATATGCCGTTTTTCCAACGGTATGCCGTTTTGCTTTTCTCACTTTTACAAAAACGGAAGGTTGAGTATGTGCCGCTGTTTCTGGCCTATGTGCCGTTTTTCCTGAATCGGTATACCGTTTTTCATACGGTATGCCGTTTTTGTTCTGAGCTATGAATATTAAGGTATATATGATTTTTGTCTTTAGTAATTTTTTATGGTAATTAATTTCCTTGAATAATCATCAAAATCAACACAAATATTTCTAACAGTATCTACAACAAAAGAAGGATAGACAGAAGCCTGTGACTTCATTGAGTTGTGTTACTCTCTCTCAGTGCACTCTAACCTCAGAAAACCCTAGTTTCTTCCCTCACTCCTTGTGGGGCGATCTTCGCCAACTAGATCAGGTTGTGCTCTCTTCCCGCAAAGAGCAGGGTGTAGTTTTTATGAACTTGATACGGGGAAATCCATTTCCTTTTGGCTTCAGAGCCTTAAAGCCCAAGCAAGATCTCCAAGATATCTGATTCTTGTGCAACCACCACTCCAGAAGGTAGATCCTTTCTTCTTATCTAGCCCTACATCTTCTCTTCTTCCCTGGGCCCCTTTTTTCTCCTTTTCTTCATCCCCTTCTTTCGAGAAAGGCACTCCTTCCGATGAAGTTCATCCCTTGGGTAAGGAGCCTAGTTCATGTTCCTCCTTCATGACCAAGGATTTTTGCAAATCTATTAATATGAATCGTGCTTCCAAAGAATGCCACATTCCTCTCCCTTATCCGCTCTCACGTCCTTCTCCTCATGACACTGCTTCTATTTCTCAATCAACTATCTCTGACGGTGGATGAATCAGGTGACCTACGTAGCTAGGAGCAAGTTGCAACCTCTGATTTTGTGCTTAATATGCGACTCCCACTGTACTCCCATCTGATCTATGAATCCTTTAACAGAAAACTCACTCCTTGAGTTTTCTTTTTCTTCGACTAAGGATGACTAGACGGTTTCAAGGTCCTGTACAACATACCATTCTCTTGGGTGTTTACAATCTTTATTGGCTAGTTTTATCTCAAAATCGGCCAGTGTTGATAACGATATCCTCCCTCCGGCAATTACTTGTTCTTTGTAGGACCTCTGTTCTTGGTTCGACAATCCGATGCAGTCATCGAAAAGTCAGCCGACATTAATTAATCCTATATCTTTGGGTGAGATTGACGACATTAACTTGCCATTTAAGGATGTCTCGGGTCTTCAAACCTCTGTTATGTATAATATTTTTAATTATACATCTTTTAATATTGTCATTACTCAAAATAAGGAGTATCTTAATTGACTAGTTAAAGATAAGCAAGGTATCAAAAAGCCTAAGTGCGTATTTATGACACCTTTGTCTTGAGGACTGTTGGACAATTCAGATCCTTCTATTTCTGACACCTTGACTGCCTCGTCACATGATTTGATTGATAATCCTTATTTTTCCTCATATAATAATAAGCTTACAAGATTAAATCCTTCTAAACCTATTCTTTCGGTCGTTGATAACCCGATAGCATTAAAGGCTCTGACAATGAGCAGGCTTTCATGACCTTCTGCCTTCCCACCATCTTGAACATTTTTTAAGAGATAATTTAAATGGGATATCTCATTCTGGTTGTCAAGTCACACCCAATGATATCTATAACACCCTTGCTCCGAAGGTGCTACTGAAAACAACAATATCAATTCATAAATTACAATAATTACAATAATAATTAATATTAACTAGAAAATACCTAAGACTAACTATCTAGATCTGTGTGCGTCTAGTGGCTCCAAATCACACGTACTAGGAGTTGGATTGTACTCCAAAGCTAGGCACCTGAAAATTAAAACAAAACAAACAAAACGTGTGCAAGTGACATTCACCTAGTATGCGTCTAATCACAAAAAACCACAACAAACTGCGAAAAAACTCAAAATCTTGATATTTACAAACCACAATTTGAAACCTCGGTTAAACTATGAAATTGATTTACAAACACTTGAAATCTTCTTTCCAAACCATACAATTTTTAAACTATTGTCTTTATTCAAATCTCACGCATTTTAAAACACGTATGTATTCCAAAAAACTACCTTCTCGATCAGATCTAGTTCAAAACTACAGGACCACACATGACTGACTGACAACTGACTAAAATCGTACTGGAATCTACCAAAAATCTTAAATCAAAACACTGTCTGATTCCAACTCAAAACCACATACACATCATAATCACAATTCAATGGTGTTACCTTGATTAGAGACAGCTAGGCCACAAGTAGAAGGTAAGACACTAACCCCACCCACCTACACTACTCTAGTGAAAGTCCCTGTACAAGCAAATCACCGACCCAGCCAAAAGACCTTACATCAATTAATTCATAAAGCACGAAAATATGTCTTTCCTAGCGTTCCATTAATGCCAAGGCATCCAGATTTCTCATTCCTAGGTCCAACCAACACCATCACAAAGTAAGATAATCTAATCTTTTTCAACCTTTCAAACCTCGACAACCATGTCTTGGACTAACAACCGGTCTCACTGAGGTTTCACGCCCCCACTAGTTGCCGTCTTAGCACTATGTGATCCAGAACAAACAATAGAAATCCCTTTTCAAAAACATGCAGATTTTTCTCAAAACCACTTTTAAATACTTTCATTATAAGAAACTCTTTCCATAAATCATCATCCCACTTATAGGAAGTTTTCATCAAAGCACCATATGTCAAAAACCACATAAAACCATTCACATTTATCTTTAATAAAAATCTCATTTATACAGTTCAAAGGCCTTATTCGGCATATCGAATAGAAACGATCGACCGAATCTAGTTCAAAAAACCAAAACGGCAAACCGAATTTCGAACGAATGTCCAAAATTCGCTATTCCAGTAGACCAAAATCAATCAATCAATCGAACTAGTCGACTGGTCAACACCCTAGGTCTAATTCGCAAGACCGAATAAATTTGGTCAATCAAAAAAGGACTCAAGGGACCTATCTGATAGAAAATAGACATACCAAAATCTATGAAATCTGTAAAGCAGTCCAAATCCTAAACCACTCGTTCGCTGGAATAAGAGCTACCCACGAACCCATCTCCGATGAACCACAATTCACACGAAAACCACCGAATGTAATACTCTAAGCCAACTATCATTTGGGACAAATTTCATCAAAAATCATAAACCATGGCTCTCAGAATAAAATCTGTTGAGCCTATGAGAGTATTGTATATTTGGTAGCATAATAAGGTAATAGGGTATTTTGATATCCAATTATATATCCATTTACATCCTATCCTATTTATGCATAAATCTTGACCTAATAGCAATACTAATGATCATTCTCTCTTAATCTAACATGGTACCAGAACTTAGGTTGAAACCTTAGACTCCAACCACCTCCTTCATCTTCTCCAACGTCGGTAGCCTCATCGACACACCTTTGGTGACCTTTTTCCAACATTGGAAACCCTTGTAGACCCACCTAAAGCCCCTACAGACTTCGATAAAAGCTCCAAGCCGACCTTCCACCACCAATAGGGGCCTCCAAGCCCTCCTCCGATGTCGTCAGACCATGCTTAGCCATCCTCCAACATCTCTTGATGAGATCTCTGACAACCTCTCTCACTGGTGAGTGGTGCAAATGAATCGAATACGGTATGAATACGTATACTCAAAAATTTTCAAAATGCAGATACGAATATGGATACGGATAGAAAAATTACATATCCATATCCTCAAAAAATGGATATGGATACGAAACGAACAAAAGAAGATCCGATATGGAAAAAGTTGAATATAAAAATGGATATAACGATATACACATTACATAATTAATCAAACCATTAATAAGATTTTCATATAGTTATATATTTTAAGTTATTTAGTATATATGAAATAAAAATAATATATATCAAAAATAAAAATAAATTAGACATAATAATAGGTTAGACTTACCTTTTCTAAAAAGAGATGAAGTTATAAATCCAAATTTTAATATTCTATCATTATGGATGTATAATTAATTAATGATTAATAAAAAACTATCATATTTTACAACATATTTTGTTAATTAAAGTTAGTAAAATCCTATAAATGACAAAGTAAAATCCTTGTAAAGTAGATAAATAATTTGATAAAATCAAAATGTAATTCATGGATCTTAATCTACATCATTTAAATTAAATACATATCAAAATCTACATCATTTAGGAACTCCTAATATACATATCAATTCAAGTACAAATTCAACGATTTTAAAGCAAAAATCACTAGATTTTTAAGTTATAAGTTTCAAAACTAAAAAGTAATTCATGGATCTTCATACATCTCATCTAGATTAGGTACACACCAAAATCTATATCATTTAGAAACTCATAACATATAGATCTATTCACATCAAATTCAATGGTTCTTTATAAGTTATAACTTGTACTTATTAAATTTAATACTTAGGAATTTCAAAATCACTTGATTTTTATATATAAACATTTTAAATAGTTTTGATCATATCTAGCGATTTAGATTTTTAATCTAATTGTTAGATGTTTAAATATAAAAAGTTGTCTATATACATATATACGAATATCCATATCCGTATCCATATCCATTGAAAATTCAAAAGACATATCAGTATCCGTATCCGCTCAAATTCAAAAAATCATATCCATATCCGTATCCGCATCCGCTCCTGGGCAGATACAGTTATCCGTATCCGCTCATAAACAGATACGGATATTTTACGGAAATACTATATTCGTTTGCACTCCTACTGATGATAGGCCTTTTCAGGCCCTGATCACCGACACAGGCCCTCTTCAGGCCTGGCCAACGGTGGTAGGGAGCATTCAACCCCTTCACTATCACCAACGGCTCCTTCACCATCTCCCTTGCCCAGATACATGTGAGAGGAGTGGAAATCCTCTCCTACTACCACCAACAGGCATTCCAATGGCTACTACTGCAGTTGAACTGCTCATAAAAAGAGCAATGACTACGTTCTTCCACCAATATTGAGGATGATTCTTATTGTCCACTTGGATAATTATTTCTTGGAGGTTTCTAGTGTATTTCTACATCTTTGCACCTAACTAACGTTGAGTTTCAGATCTGAATTGCATTATTCAACATGACCTCCAGGAAATCTTTGATCAAGAATTTGAGTAGTATTTCTGAAAAACTCAATGAGAACTATTTATTGTGGACACAGAGTTTTGAAACATGCTTGACTGCTCACCGCAAGTTTAAACACTTGACTCAACCTCCCCCCTGATGTAAAGGACAATACGTAAGAATACTGATTTGCAGATGACTCTGCTATTGTTTCCTAGTTGATCAATAGCATGAAACCCATAGTGGTTCGAAGTATTATGATTCTGAGACCAATAAAGAAGATTTTGGATACTTTGAAACAAATGTATGGCTATGAGAAGAATATTTTTTGGGTTTTTGTGGTATATGAGTAGATTTTTTTCATTAAAAATAGGAGGCAATTCAATGTAGGATCACTTTGGTTCACTTCGGACTTTTATGGATGAACTTGATCTTATCAACCTCTTATATCTGACATTGCTACGATGCCTCGGTACCGTGAGAAGCTTGTAGTTGTTGCCTATCTTTCTGGATTGACTCCGGATCTCTCATCTCAGATTAGGGTTAGATTCTTAATGCTGATTCTACTCCCAATTTGGAGAGGCATTTATTAGGATTCTCCGTGTATCTACTGGTGTATCCACATTTATTCCTGATCATTCTTCCATGGCTACTACTCGTGGTCGTGGTCGTAGCCCTGGCCGAAGAGGAGGACCAGAACAGACTGATGATAGAGGTCATACTACATGTGAGCATTATCATCGCACTAACCAATGATCAGATCATTACTGGGAGAAATTTTAGAAGCCAGAATAGACACAAGTTTCCACAGAAATACAGAGTACACCTACAACTACTCCTACTACCAATGCATCACTAGTGACATTTTCTCAAGAGGAGTACGCTCAATTTCTTCAGTTTAAAGAGACCCAGTCTTCTATTACTAGAGACAGTTCTTTGATCATTGATTCAAGAACATCCTTCCACATGACAGGTAGTCATGACCTTTATTCTCATATATCCTAGTTACCAGACATTAGATTAGTTTCTATTGTAGATGATCGAACCTATCATGTTTCTGGACAAGGTACTATTCGTACTATGTCTCGGTTAATATTAGACAAAGTTTTTTATGTATCTGAATTTCCAATTAACCTTTTATCGATTAACTCTATTACCAAACATTTTAATTATTTTGTAACATTCTTTCCTTTTCACTGTACCTTTCAAGACCTGCAGACAGAGAAGAAAATTGATTTTGGAGCGTGAGAAAGGCTAAGGAGTCTACCTACTTGTCAAAGATAAGATATCTTGAGGTCTTACATCGTTGGCCTCTACAGTAGAACCATCCCTCATATGACATCATCGGTTGGATCATCCGTCTCATCAGAAACTACAACAGACTCTTCCTTGCTTATCTATTTCGCCCTTTCAGTGTGAGTCTTGTGTGTTAAGTAAACACCATCGTACTACCTTTCATAGTCTTTGTTTGGTTCATAATAAAAATCCTTTTGATTTGGTTCATTGTGATGTATAAGTTCCAACCAAAATACCTTCTGTGTTTGATTATAGGTACTATATTGTCTTTATTGATAACTTACACGTGTATCATGGATGTACTTGTTGAAAGATAGAGTCAATGTTCTTGATGTTATCAAAAAAAAAATCATGAAAATAATGAATCAATATTCTGTTTGTCTTAAAATTCTTCGTACTGATAATGCCTTAGAATTTACTCAAGTAAATCTTCGTCATTATTGTAAATCTCTTGGTATTATACAACAAACATCTTGTCTACATACATCTCAGCAAAATAGTGTAGTCGAACACAAACATCGTTATATACTTGATATTGTCTCGTCACTCATGCTTGAGATGCATCGTTATATACTTCATATACTTACTCTGGTCTGATGCGGTCTTGACAGCTGCATATCTCATCAATCGTATGTCATTCACTCTACTTAGGGGGAGATTCCACTGAAGAGGTTATGTTCTAATGTAGATATTTTTTTACTCCCTCCTTAATGTATTTGGTTGTGTTACTTTTATTTAGAATTTGATACCAAATCTAGATAAACTTACTCCAAGATCTGTTTGTTGTATTTTTCTTAGAATACTCTCGTACTCAATGAGGTTATCGTTGTTATATTCCTACTTCTAGGAAATACATTATTTCTACTAATGTTATATTCTTTGAAAATCAACAATTCTTTAATACTGTCCCATCATTGTCTGAAAATGTCTTTATCTTGTATTAGTGCGTCTACGGATACTGATGTTAATGATGCACATAAGACAGGAAAGAAGGTATCTGATACTTTACAAGTATACCAACGATGACCACGTCATCCCACAGCCACTACTTCTTCACCATCTGCTGGTCCGCCAGTCATAGACCTTCATTTGCCTATTGCCATTCGGAAAGGTATACTAGCCTCCCAACACATTCCATTTTCCATTTTATTAGCTATGATCGCCTTCATTCTACTTTCCGTATATTTGTCTTGTCTATTACTTCTGAGTAAATTCTTAGGAATTACCAAGAGACAATATTACTACCATAGTAGAAGACAACTATGGATGAAAAATACAAGTTCTCGTGTCCCAAGGGACGTACACATTAGTTCCTAGACCAGAGGGAACAAATGTGATTACTTGCAAATAGGTATTTACTATTAAATACAAACCTGATGGTATAATGGAAAGGTACAAAGCACGTCTGGTAACACAAGGATTCACACAAGAGTATGGTATTGATTACTTTAAGACATTCTCTCTTGTTGCCCAGTTGAATTCCATCAAGGTTATTTTATCCATTGCTATCAACAGATCTTGGAAGCTCTATCAACTAGATGTGAAAAATGATTTTCTGTATGATGATCTTACTGAGCAAGTGCATATGGAACAACCTCCTAGATATGTTACTCAAGAGGAGAATCAAATATGTCTTCTCAGGAAAGTAATTTATGATCCGAAACAGAGTCTACAACCCTAGTTTGAGAAGTTCAGCAATATTGTTGTTACTTATGGTTTTCCACGTTGTGCTGTGGCTCATTCAGTTTTCTACAGACAGGCGGAGAGTGGCTGTGTGATTCTAACAGTGTATGTGAATGATATTCTTATGACAGGTAGCAATGCTATAGGCATTCCAAGGACGAAAGTTTATTTATAAAAGTATTTTGGGACAAAGGACTTGAACAAACCAAAATACTTCTTAGATATTGAGTTTGCTCATGCGAGGGACAAGATGGCATTGTCACAGAGAAAATATGCATTGGATCTTCTACAGGAGACAGGTCTTTTAGGATGTAAGCCTGAGACTACTCTCTTTTATCAGAGTTTAGACTTTTAAAACAGTCCTTCACCCCTGTTACTAGATGTTGATAGATATAAGAGATTAATTGGAAAATTGATCTATTTGACTGTTACTCGCTTAGATATTGCATATATTGTTGGAGTTCTTAGCCAATTTATGCAGAAGCCAAGGACAGTTCATTAGTTAAAAGTCTTACGAATATTGTCCTACATTAAGAAAGCTCCAAGTAAAGGATTGATTTGTAGGAAAAATGGTTATCTGCAGATTGAAGTCTATTTAGACTCTAACTATGCAAGCAAAAGAGGAGATAGGAAGTCAACTTTTGGATATTATACCTACGTTGAAGGAAACTTGGTTACATAGTGGAGTAAAAAGCAAGGTGTTGTATCTAGATCACGTGCTGAATCTGAGTATAGATCTATGACTCAGACTGCTTGTGAGATGATGTGGCTCCATTCTTTCTTGATTGAGCTAAATATTTCTGTTGATGTTCCCATGTCCATGTATTAAGACAATCAGACAGTCATCTACATTGCCAACAATCCCACCTTTCATGAGCGTACTAAGCATGTAAAAGTGGATTGTCATGTTGTTAAAGAGATGATACTGCAAAAGATTATCTCTACTCGATATACAAAGTCCTCTGATCAATGTGCAAACATTTTTACTAAGGGATTTAGTGTTAAGTGTTTGATTTTCTTTGTAACAAGTTAAACATGATTGATATATATGCTCTAACTTGAGGGGAAGTATCGAGTCTACGAGAATATTGTATATTAGATAGCATAATAAGGTAATAGGGTATTTAGATATCTAATTATATATCCATTTACATCCTATCCTATTTATATGTAATCTTGACTAAATAGCAATACTGATGATTATTCTCTCCTAGACTAACAAAATCATAAAGACAGAGACATTTACTGTAGCAAGAATCACATATTCGTCCAAAAATCCACATTAAATCACCATAATTCACAAAACATGGTATAATCTACTCCTACGCATGCAATCCCACACATCCACACCATTTCCATGATTTTACACGCATTTATCATGATTTCCTACCATTAATCACAAACACAGAAGAAAGAGAGTGGAACGCGTACCCGATCATTGGATTCTAACGACCCACGCACCTCACCGACTGACCTCTCCCCACCTTCTACGAGCTTCAGGCCTCTTCGACCACCGACGAGCTCTGACGACACCTCAACCTTTCTCAAGGCTAACGTGACGGGAAAGATCTGGCAAGGCTACGAGGTAGGAAATCTCATGAAGGGGAGAAAGAGAGCATTGTGCTCTGTTTGACTAAGGCTCAACCTAGGTTCAACATACACATAGGAGACACAACAAGCGAGAATGCCACTCAAATCAAAACCAATATAACACAGTCATATAGAGAGAGAAAACACACTTAGGCCAAAAACACCTTGATTATCCATTAATAGACCATATTACATAAATATTACAATATTCCATTGTCTACAATAATCTTGGATAATCGAGCACAGGTGTTACAATATTGAGAGAGAAAACACACTTAGGCCAAAAACACCTTGATTATCCATTAATAGACCATATTACACAAATATTATAATATTCCATTGTTTACAATAATCCTGGATAATCGTGCACAAGTGTTACAATATTGCAATAAATGCTAAAGATTTGGAGACTGACGAGAATGACTCATGTTTTCCTTTCGGCTCTCGTTTTCTCCCGTTAACATCCCCTTTACCTAAATACCATCACTTGACGTTAAATGAAGCCTACTCTCACCCTAACCCTCACACTCTGTTATCTTTGGATCCCTGCGCTCGTCTCTGGCGAATGGGTGGCAAGTTGTGAGAAGGAAGAAAGATAATCATCCTCTTCACCTATTATATGTCAAAAGAGGTAGGTACTTTAAATATCGTCTGTTGGGGCATTAAAAGAATCGTTGTTGCTATAATGACTTGTACTTTAAATGTAAGTCTCCTTACCATTTTGCGACCATCTACAGATTCTTCCTTTAAACACTTGAGAAGCAAAAGTCAATGGTTAAAGCCAAGTCAACCCCTGTTTCATTTATAGTTGACCTAACTCCCAATATCATAGTATCATTTCCCCACCAGACGAAACATATGACCAATTAGAGTTTCTTTCTTCTTGTGCCTTAGCTTCCACTCACAACTCTCATATGAGAAAAGAAGAACTAACAACTCAACTGACATGTCATTGGACCCATTCTTCTAAGTGGAAAATCATCGACCACTCTAGTGGAAAATTTTTAGTTAAGTTTCCTTTCTAAACTTCTAAAGACAAGGCACTAAACTCCTCTAGTAACACCATTCCCAACATTCCGGTCTCTTCGGCCCCTTAGTCCATTCTTGCAAACTTTGTCTACACCTTCAGTGATGAAGGTTTCTGGATATGTTTAAAAGGAATCCCACAGTATCTTTGAAATGTAAATCTATTCTATAGAATGATTGCAGACTTTGCTGGATTTTTAGAAATAAACTTCAGCCATGATAATGCCTGTTACCAAGGTTTTTCTCCACTCAAAGTCTAATTACATCTGGATAAGGATCTATCCAACCTTCGTTATTTCTCCTATGTTAGAGATGTCTGTCCCATCCGATTTGCTAAGATCTAAGATATTTATTCTTCCTCCTCTTCTTCCTAGGATACTCAATCTGACCATTTCTCAATGGAATCCTTCTCCACTAGTGGACCAAGCAAACCTTATAGGAGATTTTACAAAGGAAATCAGGATAGGAGAGGAGGACGTAGTGGTCAAGGTGTTAACTATGGCAATAATGTTTGGACTAAGTCTGCTTTTGGGTGTGAATGAGGGAGGCATGCTCGCAGACAAGCTTACCTTATGCCACGGCCTCCCCCCCTCAATCTGTAGATCCAGGTCTTCTCCCACAACCTTTGCCTAAAAATTTTGTAGCCAATAACCTAGATTACAATCAAAACCTAGCTGCACTGAGACCCCTTATGGCTAAACAATTAGAAAAGGGAGCTTCTCTATAATTCGATGGTCACCCTCAATCCTCCCTCAATACCTAACCATGAGAACATCAACCAAGCTCTAGCCAAACAGTGTGATACCTGATCATCTCCATCGAGAAAACAAGTTGTGTATGATGGATATCAATTGAAATCCATCTATGAGCTTTAGGACCATTGACACATAGATTGGGAAATTCAAGAAGTCTCAGCTTAAAGCTCTTTTTGCTGCTATAAATGACATTGATAGTGAAAAATTAGAGGATGAATCTGATGCTAAGATCTCTACCCCTTCTCAACATATAAACCTCGGACATCAGTAGGTAACAATTCACCTACTTTAATACAATCTCACTTATATGACTCATGGCCTAGTCTCTAATAGTGATTCTATATTCCCTTCTCTTATGGTATTTTCTCCTAAATCCTCATGTTCAAATTCTAAAAAGGAAATTTTGCAAATGACATTTTTATGTAGAATTCGTATTCTGAATTTTCTTTTTTCTGTACAAATTGACTTTAACTTTGATAACAATGATGAGACTAAGGTATTTTTTAATTATGTATGTGTTTAGCAGAATTTGACATCAATTAACGCAGATGCTATTAATGCTTGTGATAAGCAGATGAATGCTTTAAGATTTTAATTGATTTACCTATAATTATTCTTGCATGGAATATTAGAGGTCCGAGTAGTAGTAAAAAGCGTAAAGAGATCAAAAACTTAGTGTCACTATAAGAATAATTCCCTCATTATTTATAAGACAAAGATAGATACTCTCTCAACCTCTTCTTAGATTAATTGGAAGGTAGATTATCATGTTGGGAATTTTTACCCTCTTAAGGTGCCTCAGGAGGTATTTTGATAGGAAGGAATGCCTCAGTGGCCTCTAAAGTGGATGTTACTCATGGAACATACTCACTGTCCATAAAATTTAGGAATCATGTTAATTACTTTGAGTGGTGACTTGCTGCGATGTATAGCTCATGTTTGGCATCTCAAAAAATGTTATTCCTATATGAACTTAGACCTTTACAGCCATAAGTAGGTGAAAATTAAGTGATTAAGGGAGACTTCAACATTATTAGATTTTCTCGTCAAAAATCAAATAGAACTACTATTACCCCAATCATGACACAGTTTAATAATTTAATTGTTAACTCTAATTTTATTGACTTATCACCCACAAATTGTTCCTTCACCTAATCAAATTTCTAAAAAAATGTAATTCTAGCAAAAATAGATCAATTCCTTATATCACCTAGTTGAGAATCCCATTCCCTTTTAGATTTTTCAGGTCTTGGAAGGATTTCACAGTTTAATTCAGGGTTGTTGGGATAACTTCAAATCTAACGCAAATCCTATTAGTAAACTCTCCTATAAACTTAAAGCAATAAAATGGTCAATTGAGAATTGACTTCTCAAACGCAGAGATGATTACTGCACTAGATTGAGAAAAATAGAGGACATGATTAACACAATGGATATCTAAGTTGAATCTTACCCTCTTTCAATGGAGGAATGGACTCAAAAATAAGCGTTGAGAAAGGAACATTTTAATGTCCTCATTGGGTAGGAAATTTATTGGAAACAATGCTTTCATATTCAATGTTAAAAAAAGATGACTTGAATACTTCTTTTTTTTTCATAAAGTTGTCAAGAGTAGGAAAAGGATAAATTTTATTACATCTTTGCTCATTGATGGAACATAGTCTAATTCTCCTTCTTTAATATGCAATGCTGTTAAAAAATACTTCTATGACCTTTTTAATAACCTTAAACCCCCAAATTGACTCTAAATTGGGATCTCTCTTACCAAGTAAGATTCCTCAGCCTCTCGCCCTTGAATCTTCATTTTCTGAAGAAGAAATTAAATGTAATGCCTTTTCTCTTCCAAGGGATAAGTCCCTAGACCTTGATGACTTCCCTCTATATTTCTATCACCCTCATTGGAATATTTTGAAAGAAGATCCACTAGATCTCTTTCAATTTTTCTATTAGGCAAACAACAACGATGCTTTGTTAGGCATTAATCAAACATTTATAGTATTTATTCCTAAAAAATATAGGACTAAGAAAATCCAAGATTTTAAGCCTATCAGTCTTTTAAACAATAATTACAAAATTATCTTTAAATGCCTTACTTTTAGACTTAACCCTATATTTAATCCCCTACTAAATGATTCTTAAAGTGCTTTTCTTCCTACTCGCAATATTAGTAATGTTTTCTAGTGGCATAGGAAATACTTCAACTCCTTTACTCTTCCAGAAGACTTAGAATAATGCTTAGATTGGTTTTAAAAAGACTTTTGATAATGTTAACCTAGACTTTTTGATGAATGCCCTCCAAAGATTTGATTTTGGAAATAGATGGCTAATTAGGATGAAAATGTGCATATTTACAGTAAAATTCTCTATTCTAGTCAATGGATCTCCTAAAAGCTTCTTTAGTCTACAAATGAACTTAAACAAGGTAACTCTCTATCTCCTTTGTTATTTATAATCATTACTCGTATACTTAATAAAATGCTTTCTCTTGCAAAGGAGAATAAGTTAATTAAAGGAATCTAATTCTCCCACTCTAGTTCAAAATTTAGATAGTTGTATCATCGATCTTAAAAGAATTCTTTGTTATTTTCAAGCATGTTTTAGATTGAAAATTAACTTTAACAAATCATTTCTAATTGACATTGGAATTTTTGATCTTTTAGCTAACAGATAGTGCTATGTTGGAATGTTCTAAGTCCTCTCTCCCTATCTCCTACCTAAGTCTCCCCCCCTACATTTTAAAAAGGCCTCTTTCAATGATTAGCCCCTAGTTATAGATAAAATTACAAGTAAACTAGAGTCTTGGAAATCTAAATACCTTTCCATTGAGGAGAGGCACACCCTACTTAATTCTGTGCTATCAGCAATTTCAACTTATTATTTATCTATTCTTCATTTACCTGTCAAGGTAGGGAAGGAAATTGACAAAATTATAAAGAGATTTCTATGATCTTCAAATTCTACTACAAGCAAGGACATGCCCTTTGTTAAATGGCAAAGTATTTGCTAGAAAAAGCATCAAGATAGATTGGAAATCATAAATATTTGAAATTTCAACGCAGCTTTCAAGTGTAAGCTACCTTAACAACTTATGGGTAATAGCAAAGGTCTTAAATGGCCCATTTTTATTAGGAATAGATATTTCTATTTTAACAACCATAGGACCTTATTGAATATATCCTCTACAAATTCTTCACCTATCTGAAAGAAACTTAAGTCATACTATCCTATAACCAACACTTTTACTAGATTCTTAGTCAATAATGGTAAGAAAATTCTTTTCTAGAAAATAAATGGTCTACCATTACTACTGTAAAACTTGTTTTCTCTAATTTGTTTTCACTGGCTAAGAACAAGGAAGTTTCTCTTGACAAAAAGTTGTTTACATTTCTAAGTAGAGGAAAGGAAGTTTTTGATAACAGGATGCTTGATTTTGCACATAATTTAAGTTCCCAATTTCAACAGCTGTATGGCTTCTTGAACTCTATTTCTTTAATAGACGAAGAAGACTATATTTTCTGGACTCTTACAACAAATGAAAATTTTTCTATGAAGAGTTGCTATAACATTTAAATAATGGGGGACTTAGGTCATTATATAAATCATCTATTTGGCAATGTGATGCACCTTTAAAGTTAAAATTTTTACTTGGTTGGTGCTACATGATAAAATTTTGTCTAGAGATCTAACTTATCCAAAAGGATTTGGCAGGAACCACCCTATTGCGATATCTGTGGTGCTCATAAAGAATCAACCTTGTATATTTTCCTACATTGCTCTATATCTAAAGGAATATGAGAATTTCTATTAGATGATGTTACAAATCTTCTGTGCAACATCAATATCTTAGATATTTTTTCATTATACTCTGTCTTTAAATTTAACATTAGTCAACTCGTTTACTTGCTGCTTTATGGTGTTTGTGGTTAAATAGAAATAAAGTTGTATTTAAGAGCTTGGGTAGAAATATTTCCTCAGTATTTCATTATATCCTATCTCTAATTGCTTGTTGGATATATAACACTCTTGTTGGACAAGACCTGACCAAGTTTCTATCCCAAATGCTCTGAGGCAGATGAAGTCTGATTGGGATAATGCTATTCCAGTTTTGGATGATTCTCCAACTGCTGTACCTATTGCCTCGGTCCTGCCCCAGCTCCTCAGACATTACCATACAGGGCTCTTAGTTTTAAATTATTTGATGTTAAGATTATTTTGGAAAGACTTTTACTTGGAGCTTGTGGTTTTTTTTGTTCTGGCTGCTTCTGGCAAACCTTAGTGCACTGTCTAGTACTAGATCTATTATTCTCCATATACTCTGGGAGATTAGACTGTGTAATTTTGTTTACTTGGTAGTGGTACCCATAACCAAGTATAATTCTATTTAATATAATCATTACCGTTTACAAAAAAAAAAAAAAAACACCCCAAAGGATCTACTTGAGACAATGGGTGCCACCTGTACACAGATGACGTCGGGGTCGGTGGTCTGGACGAACATGGAGAACTCCTTCCAGTCGTTCTTGGCGCGGAGGAGCAGGCTGTTGGCGTTCCACGTCACGAGCCTAGTGGGATCACGCTTCCCCGCTGCCTTTTCTTCGGCTGCTCCCTCCGACGCGGTGGGCTTCCCTTGTTCGGAAGGAGAACGGGAGGAGGACGGGGAGGGGGGTTTGGGTTTCTTGCTGGAGCCCTCCTTCTCGATTGGTTGGAAGAATCGCTTCATTGCTTTTCGAAAGGCAGGTCGCGGAAGGGATTTCTTTGTTGAGAGAGAAGAACAGGAATTTGAGGACGAGAGGAGAAAGATTTGGTGGGAATGCAGGGTTTTTTTTTACTTTTCTTAACTTTGTGATTAAAATTATTGAAAAGAAAAAGAAAATATTGTAAATTCGTACATATAGATGACGTAGATCATACTACAAATTATTTGTATTTCTTGTAACTCTTGTCTCTAAACGTTATTGTAAAATTATATCTATTAAGTCTTTTCTTGTACCTATGTTGTGTCTAAACAAAAAGGTTGAGATAAAATGTTGTAGATACAACAAGAAGTAAATGTTATTATTTTTCTTGAAGTTTTTTTTAAAGAACAAAAGGAAGACAAATCCCCAAGTCTGTGTATGTATATATATCAAAAAAATCATGTACGAGAGTCAATGAATAACCACAGAAGTCCATAGAAAAGACCACTCCTATACATAACATTCACATTATAAGCTCACAATCACACACAACACATAAGTAGAACCAACATATATTCAAGATCATTTATAAGCCTTTAGCTATAAAATCCTCAACGTGAAGTCCCAAATCTGATCCAGAAATTTCGACGTGCAAGTAGCATCAAAAAGATGTGCGTTTAAGTTTCTTGAAGTTCTTCTCTTCTTTCTTAAGTTCTTTTTCTATACTCAAGTTTGTATTGCTATTTTCTCTTAAGTATCGTTTGATTGGACTTCTTCTCTTGGATGGGAATCTTTTTTCACTTAAAAGTTAAACCAAATGTGTCCAAAATCTCAATTTCCCTCCAAACATTAGTATTTGTTCTTTATATAAAAACCCAGAAACCTAACCAATATTAGAAGTTCTTCTAGCTTCTGCATATTGTCACCCAGAAGTTAGAACAACTTGTCACCCTTTGTGGGGAATGAGCTTCTCACGCAAATGCTTCACCCAAAAGTTAGAATAGCTTGTCATCCTATGTAGGGAATGAGCTTCTCACTCAGAAGCTTTTCTAATTTATGCATCTTTTCCATATTACAAAAATCAATCAATATTTACTCCTTGACAAAATCTAGATCTACAACTCTAGTAACATTAAGGGTCCGTTTGGATACCCCAAAAAACTATAGTATTGATAAAAAATATAGTTTCGGAAAACATAGTTTTTTACTTTAATTTGGATCATTTAGATGATAAAAAAATCATTTTGAAACTGTAATTTTAAGATTAAAATAAGGTTTTGGAAAAAGAGATTAGATCTCTTTTTTTCCATGAAACAACATCTTTCGGGCGGCCGCATCATTACTCTCGCGCCTCCTTCTCCCTCTTGCTCCTCTCTTCCTCCTCACACAACCACCACTCTCCTCTCCTCTCCCTCCACTCCCTATCACGTTGTTGCAACCACACCAATATCACCGATGGGAAGCTCCTCCTACAGTCCGACCTCGACATCGCTTACTCCTCTCTCAACCTCGACCTCCTCCTCCTTTTCCTTCTTCCATCTCCCTCCTCTTGTTCTTCCGTCTCTAACACTCCCACTACCATCACCATTGTCCTTTTCAACCCCAACTCCTCATCTTCCAAGGAGGATACTTCTCTCCTCGTATGTGACCTCTTTGCTCACTTGCTAATGTAATACTCGTAAATTCATTTTGTAATTATTTACATTTTAATGAATTTATTCTTGGACAGATGTTACTATTCTGAGGCCTGTTTGTGTGACTTTGTGATTTTGAACTTGGACCTCGTGGATCGGCTTTTGGTTATATGTTCCTGTGCGTGGTTGGCACTGTCCATGTGGGTCCACATGGGGCCTGCGTTGTGGGCTAGTTGTTGTGGCTGGTGGTTGGGCGGTGTGGTTAGTGAGCTCATGCGGGGTGCCGGTGGGTAGAACGCGTAGGCGAGCATGCGTCCAGCTATTGTGTGCGCAGGCCTTTATAAGCCCACTTGCATCGCGCTCCGTCACTCGTCGTCCGTCTCATTCTTCTTTCTTCTCCTCCTCCTCGGGCGCACACTTCTCCTTCCCCACCTCTCCTTCCCTTCCTCCTAATCCCCCTTCTTTCCCCACTCGTCACCCCCGTTCTCACCTGTTCCTCTATTTCGTGCGTCGACGAGAGAAAGAGAGAGAGTGAGAGAGGCAGAGGCTCTGTGGGGCTTAGCGTTGGCGTGGCGGGTGCTCCGAAGGTCGAGAAGGCTTCCGTGGAGGTTGTGGTGGTCGATGGTGGCCGGAGGACAAGTTGGGTCGTCGGAGCTCATTTCAGCTACCTATCTCCTATTTAATGCATAGAAATCATGTAAAATGATAGGATTGCCTAGGATGCATGCAATCTAGGCTAAATTTATTGTTTCAGAATTTTTGGGAATTTATTGTAGTATTTATGGTGGTTGTTGAAATTTGGGTCCTTTTGACCGCTATGTGCTTGCGAATTTATATCTTGCTGTGTGATGTATAGATTTTGGTTTTGTTTTTTGGGATTTGGAGTAGACTCAAGGGTTTACTACATATGTTTTGTTCAGAATTTTTTGGTGATTGT
Source organism: Posidonia australis (assembly GCA_024699735.1). Classification (NCBI taxonomy): domain Eukaryota; kingdom Viridiplantae; phylum Streptophyta; class Magnoliopsida; order Alismatales; family Posidoniaceae; genus Posidonia; species Posidonia australis. The sequence goes on from JAMKQA010051708.1 coordinate 21,466, forward strand.
TTGGTGGGTTCGCCCTTGATTCCCACTTCGAGTGATTTTTAGATGCCCTACTATAGGTCATTTGATTTCTGACAGAAAACTAGGGGCACAAGCTGATTGCGCGGACCACATGCGTGGGTTCAGCAGCAGCTCTGGCCCCTAGTGTAGGTTCTGTTATGTTGTAAATATGTCTTGAATTATGTCTTTGTTTCAGGGTTAGTTTGGTCATTAGACCATTTAGGTGCCCTAGTATTTAAGTAGGCTAAGACACAGAATATGTAACCTCTTTTGGCATTATGTAGCCCTATTTTGTCTCCAATTGTATGGAGAGAACTCCTCCCTCTTCTCTTCAGATCTAGGGTTTCA
>JAMKQA010051709.1:0-24099 GCA_024699735.1 Posidonia australis
CGAGGGTGCCTAACACCTTCCTCGTGCGTAACAGGGATCCGTACCCGCATTCTGGTTTTATTTCGTAGACTTGTCCTTTTTTTGTTTTTGCATGATTTATTTCATGTTTTGGTTTTCCTTGTCTTCCATAATAGATTAGGTGGCGACTCCATTTATTTTGCTTTTTCGACGTGATTCTGTCGTCCGATTTCACATTCATTTGCGGAATCTCCTCGCCGGCATGGTTACACCAAGGTGCAAGCTTCTTGTGGTTTCTTTGAACTAATGATCCTTGACGATATGGCTTTAGCTTCAAGAAGATCCAATCCCCCACCTTGAACTCCCAATCAATTCTATGTGAGTTTGTTAACTTTTTCATTCAATCACGAGCATTGGCGAGTCTTTCCTTGAATAGTCACAATACCTCCTCTCTATCCAACAATTCATTCTCTATTACTTGCACTTTAGCTGTGTCTAGGATGTAGCTCGACAGACTTGGGGGAAGAGACCTATACACCACTTGGAATGGAGTTATTGGTGCGACACTATGGGTAGTAGTATTATAAGACCACTCAAACTAGGGAATCCATTTGGTCCAGTCTTTTGGTTTCTTACAAGTAAAGCATATCAAGTAAGCTTATTTTTTTTTGTAAACGATAAGATTATATATTAATATATCATTTGGTTATGAGTACCTTTATTGAGTACAAGACTAAATGATAAGATTATACACCATTTGGTTTTTTTGTAAAGCATATCAAGTAAGTTTCAAGACCTTTATCGAGTACCTCCATTTGTCCATCTATCTGTGGATGGTACATAGAACAAAACTTCAATTTACTATCAGAAGGTACTGGTGAAGGTGACATTCCTATCACTTACCATTGAATTGGGAATGCCATGTAAGCGTACTACATTCTCCACAAAATTTTTTGCTATCTTCTTGGCATTATATGGGTGTGAGAGGGACATAAAATGCCCATATTCTGAAATCTATCCACCACAACCTAAATAACAAATTTTCCATTTTAAATGGGTAGGTCTTCAATGAAACCATGAGAAATGATAGTCCACACTTTGTTTGGCATTGGTAAGGGCTACAATAAGCCTAGAGGAGTAATGGACTCATACTTCTGTCTCTGTCGTACATCACACTCCCTGACTCATTTGTTAACGTCTGATTTCGTGCCCTTCCAATAGAAGTCCTACTTTACACTCTATATTGTGCCCTTGTACCTCATATGATCAGTTAATGGTGATGAATGTAATTCTTGGAGTAACTTAATGGACTTAACCAGGTCACTACTAAGGAACAATTTGTGCTTGTACTATAAATAGGGTTCTCTCTACTAGTATTTATTAACATCTAGTTGTTGGTTGTGCCACTTGTTGACCTTGTACTGAACTACTGAGTCATTGGTATATAATTGTAACGACCTTAGCCATTACTCTCTTAATAAATTCACATATTTCTTTTTTTATCAAATTATTGAAACTAAATTCAAGTACATAATCTAAATGCTACAATATAGTTAATAAATCTAGAGCAGAACAATTACGTAAAATCTTTAATGTATAGCTAAGTGATTTCTCTACATACACTAGTAAACAAACCAACTTTTAATCTGCACCTGCAAAATACAAATCAAACATATATGAATGACTACTAAAAAGGTCATCCAACAACTACAAGAAAACCACAACCAAAACAAAAAAAATTTGTAGAAAATTCAAATCTAGAACAAAACGTCCAACTCATACATGCATCTCAAACACACCATAGCTTCTACAATTCACTTGACTACAAACAAGCCATTGGTTTACTAAAGAATCAAAAGCACAGAAAAACCAAACCAACTTGGGAGCATATAGAAAATCTCTAAAACAACATCTCCCTAAAACTCATAGTCATACAGGCAAAACTATAGAAAATACAATGCACTTAATTTATATGACGTGCATCAAAAAGATTATATAAAAAATAAATCATTGAAAGCTCCACACAACCACACCAAAAACATGTCGTGTTACCCGATGCCATGCGATCAACTCTTGTCATAAGTAGTCGTTGAAATTTAATACATTGTCAAGGACAAATCACCCTATGAGAAACTTATTCGTCTAGGGTCTAACTTCTAAAGAACCATCTACAATGTTCACTTTAAGGATGTCATTAAAAATAAGACACATGCATATTCCGCTTTGGTGATTCTATGTAGAGTTTACCCTCTCGATATCCTAATATCTGTGTTTAGAACAACTAAAGTATTGTACTTCTAGGTCCAACCAGCATCTGAACTCACGAACTTCAATCAAGTAGCCCCCAATGCTTCATCACACCCTCCCAATGTATTAACGTTGAGAACATCCCTAACATTAAGCCCCTGCAACCTAACCTCCACTACCATCATTACGACCACTGTTTATCATTGCCACCATTATCTTCTTCTTCCCTTACATTGAAGATAAATGTTTTAAGTTGATGGATTTTTGGTTGGTGTTCCATTGTTTGTGGATTAAACTATTGGAGTTGTGATTCGTCAAAGGTCTCTGCGGTCTAGTTGACTTAAACAAAAGTAAAGGATCTAACTCCCGTATCAAGTAAAGAATGTTGCCTCTCCTTTAATCTTAGTCGTTTGTTTATAGGTTTTTTTAGTAAATTTTTAGTTTTAGTTTGACTTATAGTCTATAATTTGTACTATATCAAGTCTACAACTTGAAATGAATTTTAAATAATTATCTGATAAGGAGAAATTCTAGATATGCGAGGAGATCTCAACTTTTCATGTAAACATATTTGGACTTAATATGAATGTGCACTTTCCCTTTTAATTAGAGTTTTTTTCTTTTCTAATTTTTCTTTCACAAGGTTCAGGCATAAGATGATGTTCAAGTTCGAATGAAAAAAACAAATCCAAAAAATTTTATGTATGAAAATTAATGTATTTATGTATTCAGGAAATGATTTGTGTAGGTGCCTATAGGAAAATTTTCCTGTAGGCACCCCATTTGTTTTAGTTTCTGTTTTTTAAAATAAAATTTAATTATATAACTAGTTAATCTATAATATAATCTACTTCATCCTAATTTGAATTATATTCACTATTAATTTTTAATCTAAAATTTAACGATTAGAATTTAACAAAATATGTTGAATGTTAAGACCTTTAAATCAAGAATCAATAGTTGTTTAATTTAAATGAAAATTTCACTATGTATTTATGGATATCTAATAAGTATATCTATACGGTTATTTCTTCTTCTTCTTTATGTCTTTATGAAAAATAAAAAGTTGTCAACATACTCCTGTAGGTACTTACATAAAAAATGTCCCCTTATGTATTTCTGATTGTATTGATATTTTGTATATGTAAGGTGTTTGGTATTTATAATCTGCACAGATTGCAACTCCAGTCCAAACTGAAAAAAGAAGTCAATTGTGATCCAATCATCAAAATCCCAAATGCGGAGGATTCCCGCTGCTCCATCCCATCTCCACCCCATGGCGGCCGCACTTCTCTTCTTCCTTTCCCCACCTCTCCACCGCCAAACCTCCCCCTTCCTCTCCATCCCCACCACTCCCCGACGCATCGCCGCCCTCCGGTGTGCCCGAGGCACCAACCGAATCTGGGATGGCGGGCAGAACGAGACGGAGTCGATGTTCGAGCTGGAGGAGGAGGAGGTGGAGGACGAGGTCGCTATGAGGAGGAGGACGACAAAGAGGTTGCTCGACGCTGTCCCGTCCGATCTGGCAGCAGTGGTCGAAGCGGGGAGAGCCCCGGAGACGATGTTGGCCCGGTTCGTGGAGCTCCAGAAGTCGCCGTTGACGCGGTGGCTGATGAGGTCCAGTGGATTCAGGGAGCGGCTTCTCGCCGATGATCTCTTCCTCGCTAAGCTTGCCATGGAGTGTGGGGTCGGCATCGTTACCAAGGTCTTACCTTTTTAGAAGCCTTTATTAATATTGCTTCGTGCTGTTCAATTGCGCAACTGATTTTGGTCTTGCCTGTTCAGACTACTGCAGAATTCGAACGCCGTCGGGAGCATTTCGGGCATGAGTTGGGTTTTGTTCTTGCAGATGTGGTGCATGTGCCTTCTTTTTTCCTCAATTTCTTTTGTAAACATTCATTCCAGCAGAGTTCTTTTGAATGTGTACTTTTGTGGTCATGAAATTCAACCTCCTAAAGAATGTAAATAAGATAGTCGTTCCACTGCTTTGCTTACATATATTTTCTGGTAGACTTGCTCTATCTCATGCTCAATCATGAATTCATGAGTCTATTTTGTGTTGTGTCGGAATCTATCTGCTCATGTAGGTAGTTAGAATCTGCTCGTGTGTTGAGAGTTTTGGTTTATATAAGCAACATGAGCAAACAAAAAAAAAAACACATGACCAGATTTTGACTTCCCACTTGAGTAAATTTTGTCTCAAAATGAGCAGACGATAGGATTGAGAGTATGCTCAGCTTATCTTTTTTTAGCATTTTCTAATTCATAAAACGTGTTTTTTACTGTTTAAAGTTACTTTCACCAGCTTTTATGGCTACTTACATTCAGTTGTTTAGTTTTTCACTTCTGTTTTTTTTGGTATTCATTTAACTTCTCTTGTTTAGGTAATGGCCCTGATTGCAGATTTTATGCTTGTCTGGCTTCCTGCTCCAACCATTTCTCTGCGGTCTCCTCTTTCATTCAGCACAAGTCCTGTTACAAAATTCTTTTATGGTTGCCCTGATAATGCATTTCAGGTTAGCTTGTGTTAGAATTTGAATATGAAGACGTATTTTAACTCAGTGGATATTCGGACGTCCGTTGGAACTTCGTTTCATATTAGAGTTTGAATGAACGTCTGCACAAACGTCCGCTACGTGGTGTTGTTACTAACATGACTTCTTTTAATGACCATCATCTTCAAGCCTTTCTAGATCATCAAAACTCCATTCTTTTTGTGATCTATTGTTCTTCAATCTTTCAATCATATTATTGTGAGGGTATGCTTGGATCTTTTAATGTGTGAATGATTCAATGAAAGGTGTAAATAGATTCATAAGCATAGAAGGTCATCAATATGGTAACCATTCTGAGATAATAGTTGATCACATTGAAGTGTAACTGGGTTCTTCACATTGTAAGCATAGAAGGTTATCAATATGGCAAGCATTTTGAGATAATAGTTTATCACATCTAGCATTTAAGACTTCATTATCATGCATGAGAGATTCACTTAAGACTTCATTATCATGCATGAGAGATTCAAAGTTAGATGCACAATAATTTTTACTTTCTATATATGCAGAAATCTGATTTTCTAAGCAAGTTATTTGTTTCTTGTATGCTTTATTCAAATGACAAATATTTGAATATCTGTCATATAAATCATTAAAAGTATCATTAAGCTCATCAAAAGAAAAATCACTTATTAACAAAGATACGTCAAATTCTGTAACCATGAAGCACATATTTACTGCTTTGATCCCATTCATCTTGATATGTTCATTTTTTCTTGTCGTGTTTTCTCTTTGAAGTTTTCATGAGAGGACGATCCTTGATGATGTGGTCGGGCTTCTTACAGTTGAAACATGTTATTACATCTTGGCTTTCTTGGTTATCCTTCTTTTGAATTGGAGACTTCTTGTCGTTTCGACAACGCATGTGACAAAAGGACTTTGCTGTCTTTAAGAACTTCTTGAATTTCTGTGTAATTAGAGCTAATTACAACAATATGATTGAAAGATTTGTTAAATGTTGATAGAGTTATGGTTAATTTGTCTTTGTTTAACTACACCGATTTAAATCTCTAGAGGAGGGTTGAATATAGTTAAATGTTGATGTATATAATTGATCAATTAAGCATCAAATTTAAAAGATCTCACCAAAATTATTTGAAAACATTCACTTTAGAGATCATTTGCACGTATGAGCAAATACAAAGATTTTATACTGGTTCGTACTCCATCCTTTAGTCTCTACATGCCATCATCTCATGAAAAGCTTAAAAATGATAGAAAATGTAGAGAGTACTGTATCTTCAAATGCCTTAGATGTCTTTATATAGACTTGTAAAAAAAAAAGTCGTTAAAAGAAGTCATGTTAGTAACAGCACTACTAGACGTTCGTTCAAATTCTGATATGAAATGAAACTCCAACGGACATTTACAACAGACATCTAAAAATTCATGGAGTTAAAATACGTTTTATTCAACCTCCTATTACCATTTTATTGTTGTAGATTATGAATATTTTATTTAAATTAATGATTGTGGATATTGATGTTTGTGATTCTTATTTTAAAGTAAAGTTTTTCTTCTTTTTTTGTCATCATAAAAATGGGGAATTGTTAGAATTTAAATATGATATTTTGATGATGTCAAATGAGTTGATTTTATTTTGCAGTTTAAATTAATTTGTTCTTTTCAAATTCAAATATATTTTGTGTTTGAAGATATTTATTGTAGTCAATGTGGTTTGAATTTGTCGGTTAGAGATTCTTTAGTTTGTTGATGTTTTAATGGAATGGTTGTTACGAGTATAGTTCCAAAAATCTACACATGTGGGTGAAATTTCACTGACATGTCGATCTTACAAAATAGGGAAACAACATGTACACATAAATTGGGAATCATTGGGTTTTGGTGGGAACATCGGAGGTGTGTCAAGCAAGTTGATTCAGTCGACCAACATTTGGTATTTTCAAAGCTTTGAAAACACGTGTCGTTTAACATGCCTATTTTTTATGCTAATATGGGTGTTACGGGCATCTTCTTTTCGATTTGTCGTCTCATTCTACTCTTCTTTTATGCCAATATGGGTGCTAATATGCGCCACAGTTCTCCGTCTTCTTCTCTTCTTCTCTATCGTCTGTGGCATGGGTTCTCTACACAGGTGAAGATATTTCTCCATTGTTGAATGTCTCTCTTCTCTTTTCTGTCGGTTGCCACTCTATCTCTCCTCCCTCTTTTCCTTAAGGTAAATAGGTAATATATGTTTTCTCGGTTTTGCAGCAAATTCCATGCATTTTTTGCGTTTTGTTTTTGTTTTCATGTAGATTTATATATTGCACTTAGATTTTTTGTTTTGATATAAATCTTAGGTATATTACATAGATCTATCACAAAAATACATAGATTTTAGGTTTTTGTATATAATATTTTTATTTTTTTTTCGTATTTTAATGTTAATAACTTGATATTACATAGATCTAACCTAATAAAGGTAAAATCTAACCTAAAACTTATATAAAATCATTAAAAATCAGTAAATAAAAAATCAGTAAAATATTTATCACTTCAAAAAAAAAAACAGAAACTCAGAAAGTATTGAAAACTTCGAAAAGAATTCATATATTTTGTAAATAAGTTTAAAAAATGAGGAAAATAATAAGAAGTTGAAAAAATGAAAATATTTTCAAAATTTTGCAGAAAATTAGAAATAATATTAAATGTACAAATTATTAAATAAAATATCTCAAAAAATTCTAAAAATCATAGAAATTTTAAAAAAAAAGGAAACATATTTTAAATGCATGAATATTTTTTTCATACAATTAAACTCATTTAACTTTTTGTTTGCAATCTTCACTATGTTGAATTCCGATGGATCTTAAAGTAATGGAAGTGAAAATAAGGAGAGAGTTGCTAAATTTGATGAACCAAGATGGTTGTATAGATATGCTGTCAATAATGATAGGCAGAAAACAGAATGCAAGTACTGTGAAAAGAAAATGAAGAGTGAGGATATTACAAGATTAAAGCAATACCTTGTTGATGGATACAATAATGTCAATAAGTGCGGTGCAAGTCATGTCCAATTATCGTTCGTGATCAAATGAGAAAGTTACTAAAGGGTAAAAAATTAAAGAAAAGTGTTAGGATAAAAAGAGACGTAAGATTTAAGAACATTTTGTTAAATGAACGAGAGAGTGAGTACATCATCATAGTAGATTCAGATGATGATACGATGTATCTTTCAAATTGTTAAACTCAAGAATAGATGAACATATATAGAAGAGCTATAATGGATTCAAGAAATGAAGAATGGTATAAATAACAAATTCAGATATTCCATGGTTCTGAAAGTGTTCCTCGCAACAAAGGAAGTGGAAGTGATAGTGGTAGTACACTAAAAGATTAGGGTAAAAGCATTGCAAGAATGTTTAAAATGTACAATCAAAGCATGTTTGGAAATGTTAGAGAGAAAGTTGATCAAGTTATGGTCAATTATATGTTTTTCAACACTATTTCGACGAATACTATAAAGAGATTGTATCTACAACATATATTTGATGTAGCGGTTAGAGAAGGTACGAGAGTAAAAACATCAACTGATTATAATATAACAAACAAGTACATTAAATCACAGAAGGAAGAGTTAGAAAGTTACATTAATAGCTTGAAGCAACAATAGTCAAGCTATAGGATCATTATTATGTGTGATGGTTGGACAAGTACCATTAGAAACTAGATCATCAACTTCATGGTCTACTGTAATAACTATACAGTTTTTTTAAAGTCTATTAGAGTTTCTAATGTTATTAGAGACTATAAATATCTTTATGAGTAAATTATAGAAGTCATTAAGCAAGTGAGACTGTCAAATGTGGTTCAGATTGTCACTGACAATGACAACAATTTCAAAAAGACTTATGAAAAAATCATGTCTAAGTATCCTTTTTATTGGACATTATGTGTTGATCGTTGTATTGATATGATACTTAAAGACTTTGGGAAGATAGAGTTAGTGGAGAAGACTTTTAGAGAAGCAAATGTTGTAACAAACTTCATTCACAATCATTCGTACCTATTGGTCTTTATAAGATTATCCAAGTGTTGTGGTGGTGACTTAATTCAACCTAGAGTTACTTGATTTGCAATAAATTATATTGCTCTTCAATTAGTGATTGATAAAAGAAGTAGATTAAAATATATATTTAATTCATAAGTGTAGTATAAATATCACGAGAGTGACACTCCAATTGGTAGGAGAATAACTTCTATAAGTAGTAACCAACTTTTTAAGGAAGATGCTTGAAAGGTAATGTACATACTGAAGTTGGTTATGAAGGTCCTTTACTTGGTGGACGATGATAAGAAACCTATAATGGGTTTCTTGTATGAAAAATGAAGTTGATGAAAAATGTTGTAGATGATGCAACATATAGATCTTCAAAGGGATATTTGAAGATTATCGAAGAAAGATGGTCCAAGATGTTTCTTCATCCTTTGCATGAAGTTAATAAGTAGTTTGATATATAAATTCATATTTGTTATAATTATATTTACATTATAATTGGTTGTATAATGACTTTTCTTTGTCAATATTGCATGTTATTTAAACCTACCGTTTCAATACCATTATGAACTTGGAAATTGTATCGGTTTACTAGCTTCTATGAGAATGGTGATAAAGAAATTGAAGTCAAATATGAATATTTAAATACAAGCCTCGAATGAAATCAAATACTTCAGGAATCAAATATTAAGATTTAGATATCCTTAACCGATTCGTGCTCGTGATACGATGACTTTAAGTAAGGATTTAAACATTATTTATTTTATTTCATAACATTACTGTGAGCATGCCTATCTGGGGATCCATCGAGGAGTCGCGCCAGAGGGAGGAGGCCACAACCATGTCAGGATGACGAAGGCACAAGATAGGATAAAAACGAAAAGAAAAGGAGTCGTCACCTAGTCTTTTAAAGGAAAGACGAGGAAGATCACAAACAAATCACAAAAGATGAATGCATGAGATGCAAATGTCTACTAACCAGAAGATGGGTAAGGATTCCTATTACGCACGAGAAATGTATTAGGCATCCTCGTACGTCCGAGAAATTCTGTCTTTCTAGTCCAATTCGTTTGCTAGAGACTGAATGAATGTTTGCTATGCTTAGATTGTGTTTTAATCATGCTAATATGAATGTCAAGACAAGACTAGATGGATGTACGAGATGGTATGCGAAAATTACGAAGAAATTCACGCGAAATAATAAAATCAAAAAACATGACAACAAATAAAATCACATGAAATGGCGAGGTTTCTGGGGGAAAAGGCTCGGAAAATTATACAAACCTCAAGAGAATCAAAAATACAATCAACTCTAATCGTCAGAATTACAGAAAACATTGCGAAAATCAAGACGAAAAAATTGCAAAGAAGTCCATGTAAAATAGGTAAATTGTGATATGGAAAGAAAATCACATAAAATGACGGTATTTTTGGAAAGAATGTTCTAGAAAATCACACTGACATCCAGAGCGTCAAAAATGCGATAGACTCAAATCATTAGAATCGCGGAAAACATCATGGAAATTTGAATGGGAAAATTGCAAAAAAACTTACGTAAAACAGGCAAATTGTGACATGTGAAGAAAATCACATAAAATGACAGTATTTTTGGAAAGAATTCTTAGAAAAACCATATCAACATTAAGAAGGTCAAAATGGGACCAACCCAAGTCATCGAAATCATAGAAAAGGTCAGAAAAATAATAAAAAAGGAAATAATCCATGATAGGGCTAATGTGGACCTTTCGGTCAGTTAATGTACGCCATCGGGCGATGAAATTCAAATCAAATCGAAAAGGTCCAAAATGTAGGAGTAAAGGAAATCAAATCAAACGTTGGGTAAGGGACGTCGAAAACAAAATGCAGAAAAATCCACGAAAGAAACACATGAGATGCAAACTTACTTTAAAAAGGGTGGATTGATACGCGAATGTAATAAAAACTATGTAAAATGCATGAATGTACACTTAAATGTATAAAAGGTGTTGAAGAATGACTTAGACAAAGTTTATGCATGACTGAGTGCAACAACTAACATGCATGTGTATGAATTGGTGGTACAGGGGTAATTCAGTCATTTTCGTGGTTAGATATGATAAATGCGTGTATGTGGATGATGCATGGTCTAAGATATGCCAAAATGTAGGCAAAATGTCAAGAAAATGTTATTTTTAAGAAAACATGCAAAGGATAAGGTCTTAAAAACAATAAAATAATGTAAACACAATAAGAGACAAGTACAAGGACCAAAACGTAAAATTCACAAAAAGACGAAACCTAGATTAAAATACATTCAGTGACTTCTATCCTAGTACGCAGACAATTGATCAAAGGAAAATTTAGCACTGAGATGTGTGAGAATTGTACCTTAGTAATTTCCTGAAAACTCAGGATTTAATGTGCAAAATTCATAAAAAGAGGAAAATCATGGTTAAAATGTGCTCAGAAAGTCTTATCTTAATGTTAGGATGAAGGATTTAAAGAAAATGTGGCACTGTAGTGTGACATGTGTGAAAATTACACTTTGGTTATTTCTTGAAAATTCAAGGTCTATTGTGCAAAATTCACACATAGTGCGAATCTAACTAAAATGTGAAATTAGAAATTCATTTATGTTGCAAACATAGTTTTTGATGAAAACTCTATTTTGGTGGTGATTTACAAGCACATGTGATCAATAAATGTAAAACATACCAAAATGTGATTTAAAATACAATTAAAATCATGATTAATGATTCAAAAAAATGATTCAGGGCCTGGATGTAAATGTTCATGTCCAGAAAATATTATGGAATGAGTTCAGAGACTGATATGCAAAATTTCAAGACCAAAATGTGATAGAAATCAAGTTTTTTACATGATCAGTGTAATTATGGATGATTTCAATGACTGACATGTAAAATTTCAAGACCAAAATGCAATAGAAATGAAGTTTTTTACATGATCAGTGTAATTATGGATGACTTCAGGGTTATGGTTGTAAATTTTACAAAGAAAATTCATTTTTTAAAAGCTCTAGATGCAGATGCAAATGTTTAGGACTTAATTGCAAGTAAAATTTAATCTCAGGGGCATAAATGTGAGAGAACAAGCATTTATAAAATTGAAAATGGAATTAAAATTGAACAGGGTAAAATATGTAATATTTACAAGAATAATGAAAGAAATAAAAAGTTATTTAAAACGATAAGGACTTAAACATAAAGAAAAGGACCTAGTTGAAGTGATTTAAGGACCTAATTATAAAATCCTAAAACTAACAGGACTTAAATTAAAACAACTATCTTTTGAAGTTCACCAGAGGCTCATCGACGTTCTCACTCCGGCACGACCTCCGACAACGACCCAGCGGCGGTGCAGCGATTGGAGGGCTCCGGTGACGGCTCAGGAAGCTGGTAGCGACGACGAGATCTGGGGAGGTCTGAGGTGTTTTCCCCGTCCCTTACACCGGAGAAGACCATAGCGGAGGTTGGGATGGTGCTCTAAGCTCTGGAACGACGATGTGGTTGCACTGAGAGATTCGAGGCGACGAGGCGGAGCTTTTAGAGGAGGTGGTGAGCGGCGAAGACGTCTGGAGGGCTCTAGTGACTTTACAGCAGCGATCGACGGTGCAGAGCAGAGGCGAGATATCTTCGGCCATTGAGGGCCAGTTGGACTCCTCTTAAGCAATGGAAGCTCAGGGAGGAGGAGAAGGAAGGAGGAGGAGAGGCCCATGGGGTCTCACCTGTCCTAGGAGGTCTGTGGCCTCACCGGTGGTGGTGAACCCACTATCGGAGGCGGAGACGACGGTGCATAAGGCCTGTGAACTCCGTCGGAGTGCGATTCAGAGGGCTCGAGAAAATTCTATGTGCCTAAAGGAGTATAATTGAAAGCTAAAAGGGTAGAAATTACTTGGGATGATAGCAGTTGTCTTTCCCGACGAGGTTGAACGGCAGCGCTCCTGGATCGACGACTCTGATGGCGGCAGTTCAGGGGATCTCCGAGGTTGCAAGTAGGCTTGGAGGAGGGTTCTGAAGGTGGGGAGATCAATGGGTTCGTTCTGAATGGCGGCAAGGCGGAGCTTCTAGAAGAGGTGGTGAGCGACGAGGGCGTCCAGAGGGCTCTAGTGACTTTGCTGCAGCGATCGACGGTGCAGAGCAGAGGCGAGATATCTCCAACCATTGAGGGCCAGTTGGACTCCTCTTAAGCAATGGAAGCTCAGGGAGGAGGAGAAGGAAGATGGAGGAGAGGCCCATGGGGCCTCACCTGTCCTAGGAGGTCTGTGGTCTCGTCGGTGGTGGTGAACCCACCATCGGAGGCAGAGACGACGGTGCACAGGGCTTGTGAACTCCACCGGAGCGCGATTCAGAGGGCTTGGGAAAATTCTATGTGCCTAAAGGAGTATAATTGAAAGCTAAATGGGCAGAAATTACCTGGGATAATGGTAGTTGTCTCTCCCGACGAGGTTGAACGGTAGCGCTCCTGGATCGGCGACTCTGATGGCGGCGGTTTAGGGGATCTCTGAGGTTGCAAGTAGGCTTGGAGGAGGGTTCTGAAGGGGGGGAGATCGATGGGTTCGTTCTGGATTGAGGGAAGAAAAAAATGGCTTGGAAAGTGGTGTTTCTCCGTCGGTCCATCCCTCTGGTTCCTCCTCTCCCTATTCCGATGGTTTGTCACGCTTTAAAAAGAGGTGGAAGGCGTGGTTGGGATCGTGGCTTGCAGTTGGTGTTACGTGGGGTAGGAGAGATTGAGGGAGTATGTGCAGTTGAGATCGCTGGAGATGTTAGGATGTCGCTGGTGGTGAGGGTTGGTCGCTGGAATTATTTTCTGGCTTACCTAAGTCTGTGATTGATGAATGAATGGGCTTGAATTGGGTCTGGCAGATGGGCTTGTGTTTTAGGGTTTTTGAGTTTCTTTGTTTTTTTTTCTTTTAGGTTTTAAGGGATTTTAGGGTTTTATGTTTTAAGGTTTTTGTTTTGGTGATTTTAATTAAGTTTTGATTTTGTGATTTTAATTTAGGTTTTAATTACTTGGTTTCAAATTAGGTTTTTTAGGATTATTATTTTTCTTTTAGGGATTTTGTGATTAAGGTTTAGGGATTTTAAGGTTTTATTTAACTTAGGTTTTTTGTGATTTTAATTAAATTATTTTGATTTTGTGATTTAAGGTTTAATTAATTGGCTTCAAATTTGGATTTTAATTATTTTAGGGGTTTTTTAGGATTTTGGATTTTAATTAGAGTTTTGAATTTAAATTAGGGTTTTGAGTTTAATTAAGTAATTTTAAATTAAGGTTTTTAGGGTTTTGAGTTTAATTTAGGGTTTTTCTTGAATTTAAATGGATTAAAGTGGTTTAAATGGATTTTATTCGATTTTGGTTTTATTTAAGGTTTTCTCTTGATTAAATTTTGGATTTTAAATGGTTTTAGATGGGTTTTATTTGATTTTGACTTTAATTAGGGTTTTCACTTGATTAACTTGTATTTTAAATGGATTTATGTGGATTTTATTTGATTTTGACTTTAATTAGGGTTCTCAATTGATTAAATTGGATTTTAAGTGGATTTTGTTTGGTTTTAATTTTGATTAGGTCAGAACGAGTTTGTGTGGGTCTGAATGGGTTTATGTTGGCTTGAGTGGGTTTGTGGGTTTAGAATTTTGGTGAAGTTAGGGTTTTAGTGTGGTGGTTGCAACCAGAGCATCTTTCCAAAGGAGTCTGTTGTCAAGTGATTGTAAAATCGGGGTGTTTACAATTACATCATAATATGGGTAATAAACTAAATCTTATATCATATTTTAAGTGAATGATGGATGCTTAATGAAACAAATGTTCCAATTTTAAAGAAAATTACAATAAAGATTTTATCTTAAACTATCTCAACTTCAAGATGTGAAAGAAATTAAAGTACATTTAATCTTATTCATACAAAAAGAAGAAGCAACTTGTGAACTTAAAGATTAAATGATCTTGTGTTTGTACATTATAACATAAGATTAAGAATGAAACATATCAAAGAGAGAGAAGATAAGGATTACTTAGACCATATATATATATACATTGAGGATGAAAATGAGGATCTTGTACTTGAGTGGTTGCAAGAAAATGGAAAACTAGTACTAAATAAAGAACATAGTAGACTAAGCTCAAGAATTGTTGCTAATATAGACATTGATGTTGAAGAATATATGAGTTCATCAGAGCATTCTCGTCGTAGAACTTCAGGTTTAAGTAATGAGAGTAATACAAATGATTCTACACAATCGCCAGATGATGATGAAGGCGATGACAGTGGATATGTAATTCAAATGAAAGACTTTCAAAGAGAAAGTCAAATAGCACTAGATCCATTCACAGGAGAAGACGAATTCACATGTGCCATATAAGACGAGCATCATGGAGCCTGATAATCATCAAGATCTAATTCTTTGTTGTATCATTATAAAAGAAAATCTCGTAAAAACACAACAAAAGATTTAGATTCTTGGAGTGATCATATTAGGAAAAGTTTAGTCACTTGTTTATCTGAATATTTATAATCTTATAGACTTTTATGACTGCACTTCTTTTGAAGATTTTTCTTATAAACAATCAGATTATAGCTTTTAAAATGAATGAACGAGAACTTCATCTTTTTATGTTTCAAGTCAACAAAGTGAATAGGATATAAATTTTATTTTCAACTATACACCATGACAAAAAGAATATGAACAACAACCTCATCAAGGTCCTTTAAGTCAAGATTACATCTCTTAATATCCTCAACAAGTATTTATTCTACAATATCTACAAATAAGGTTCTTGATTCAGTTGTCATTGTCACAGTATCACTATTATACTATTATATTACTAAATATCAAACATATTATAGTCATATGTTTTGGAACAACTACATGTTGTTGAGAGAATCCTAAATTTGACGACAAACTCATCGTGATCACAACATATTTGAACAATAAGAAGATTTTAATAAACCAAGGCATTAAGTATATATGAGATAACTTTTATGAGTATTTTGTTTTTAAACATTTATTAAGTATTTTTACATATTTTTTATGCTTCACGATATTTGTATTAAGTCCATATAGCATATTTCAATGTGATGCATGGTTAAAAAGTTTGATCTAAATAGTCTTATATGTAGATTATTGCTTACTTTAGTTTATCCTAGAGTTTAAATCAAAATCTAAAGTTTTTTTATTATTTTCATGGATTTTTATAAATTTACCGTATTTTTATCGATATTTCCACCAATGTTCGATACGTTTCTTGTTCTTGTCAGACCGAAGTTCAACACAAAATCGACATTTAGAATCTTGGTTGCAGGTGTATAGTAGATATTTATTTAAAAAATCATTTCTAGTCAAAAACGAACATCCATTAGAAAGACGCAACAATAGACGTGTGCTGAAGACATTTTAAGTCGGTGGATTTTCATACGTCTGTTGGAACTTCATTTTATATCAGAGTTTGAATAAATGTCGACATGGACGTTTGCCACATGGTGATGCTGTTACCAGCATGACTTGTTTAACGATTAGTTTTACGTGTCAATATAAAAGCATCTAAGGCTTCTAAAGATACAATGTTCTTTGCATTTTCTATCGTCTTCAAGCTTTTCTGGATAATCAAAACTTAATTTCTTTTGTGATCTTTTATTCTTCAATCTTTCAATAATATTATTGTAAGTGAAGGTGTGCATGGATCCTTCAACATGCGAAGGATTCAATGAGAGGTGTAAACGGATTCTTCTCCACCCTTTTAAGGGAGAAGCGTAGTGTGAACGATCTTTGCTCATGTGACAGAGTACGTGGAAATTGGAATAAGACAGAGTTTGAATTAATATAAAATCTCTGTGTTTGCTCATGTGCGAACGATCTTTGTAGTGAATGTTTCCAAATATTTTTGGTGAGATATTTTAAATTTGGTGTTTAATCAATTAATCATACACATCAACATTTGAATCTAGTCAACCTCTCCTTCTCAAGTTTTTCGATCCTACAGCTTGCTTTGTACTTCACTACAACTTTCTTCTTCATGTTATGAACTAGTTCATGCAATTCTAGTTTGACTAATGAAACATTTTCTATAGGTTGAGTTAGCTGGGACATCATACTCATTACCACAGAGGATAGGTGCAATAATGGTTTGTAGCAGCAGTGCTTATTTCAGTAGATCTGTTTGCAGCAAAATTACTCTTCAATAATCTCATAGTAAACATGGTAGTTGACGTGTTTCTTATGTCTTATGGAATCTGCAGCGCAATGGGATAAAGCTTTTTGTAATTGGGACTGCTGCATCTCTGGTACACTTCACGTCTTTCTCTGCATGACTCACAAAATATTACTACTACCATATGAATCTGTACGTTTTCTTTTATGTAATTATGGACAGGCAATGTCTTGGATTTTCACTGTTTAAGTGAATCAACAATCAGAACTAATAACACCTACAAGAGGAGGCCCTAGCCATCTTAATGGACTTTAGACTTTAGAATACTCTTCTGATAGGTAATTATGCTGGAGAAAGTGTAGGTCTCTTGAAGTGAAATACTTTATACATCAATTTCCAAGGAGAATCCCCTATTTCCCTCTTAGGGGCCTAATAAAATAATTACCCCTTCCCTTCTTTAGTCTACCTTTTTATTTAGAAGTGGCATAATGCATGTGTATTTTCTGAGGCAAGGCACTGACTAAAATGGAAGTTTTCTTATATTAATATTATACTACAGTATGAAGTATTAACTGTTATAATGTTTACACACAATCAGTGTTTTATTTTATCCATTTCTAATATAATTATATAAATTGAAATCAATGTCGTCGTTAAAGTTGTATAAGCTTTTAATGTAATAAGTTTTCTTCCAGATTGGTACTGGAATGACAGATGCCTTCATCATTATAAGAATGGTGCTGGACAAAGATTATGCAGGTGCAGCAGGGGATATCCCTATACTACAAACTAGTGTAGGTTATGGGGTCTATATGGCTGTTTCAAGTAACATTAGGTATGAACATTTTGACAAGTTCCAGTCAATTGTGATGCAAAAAACATCGTTACCTTGTAAATGCCAAGTATTTTCTCCTAAATGTTCATGTATAGGAGGTCTTGTTAGCAATTTCTCAATCATTAGTTGTCATATATATCTAAACAGTTATGAAATACTTTGGAGCAATTAATTTGAATCATCATTTCTGGCTTTTATATGTGGTTTCAATTGTCCATTTTATCAACAGCTAAAGATTTTTGAGAGTTGAGACTGAATTTTTGGTATTCTGAATGTTTATCATTGATAGAATTGCTTTTAAAAACTGGAGCCAATCATGATGATGACAATTATACTAAGTTAAAGATACTAAGACAATTTTCTAAGCAGAAAGTTTTGATACATTGATAGGACCAGAAGGCCAAGAAATATAAAGAAATTTCAGAGAATGGTGAGTCCAAAACCTATTGGCCCTTCCCTTCTCATTCACTCATCCCGCGTGCATGTGGTTCACCCCCAGAGTTGAAGTTCCTGTCCCCCAAAATTGTGAAATTTTCTTTACCGCAATACTTAAAAGACGTAAGAGCATACATTGGTTAAAGCAGGTTCCTGCCTCTCTAGAATCGCATGCCAGAAAATTTTAAGAAGCAATAGTAGCAGACCTCCCATATCTTTAGAATCCATATTGGTGAAACCAGCATGTTTGTTTGGCTGATAATTCCTTCTTTTGCGTAAACAGATATCAGTTACTTGCTGGGGTGGTGGAACAACGGATACTGGAGCCAGTGCTACGTGAAAACAAGCTTACGTTGACTTTAGTCTCTTTTGCTTTTCGTACAGGAAACACATTTTTGGGGTCATTAATGTAAGAACTACATGTTCTCCGAAGCTTTTGCCTTTTTGCTTACACTGCAATAACTGAACCTCCATTAGGGTTGATGCTGTTTATTTTCGTTCTCTGCTTAATGAACAGGTGGATTGACTATGCCCGCTTGCTAGGAATCCAAGAAATTCGTGGGTAAAGCTCAGGTGGCTCGCCCTTCGTGGAAGCCCAATTCATATTTGTCATTTTCTTTTCAGCAAGGCAAGTTTGTAGTAGTTTTTGCTACGTGAAGAGGAATAAAGGGTATTTAAGTCCTCCTCGTTGAACCCACAAAATGAATACGTGCTCTCTTTGATTTATCATAAATTGATAATTGGCTTCCCTAGACTCCGTAATGTTGCAGATTCTTTGACAGAAACCGTCTGAGACGGTTATAAAGAGATCGAGTCTGCTGCTCCCTGCCTGATTCAGTACCCCCAGCCCACAGGACACGATTGGCAACCCTCAGATTTATCAGTGGGGGCTCACTTGGCGGCACTTATCATTGGTAACCCTCTGATTTGTTAATGGGGGCTCACATGGCTGCACTGCCGAGTGTAATACCAAAAGCTGTCGTAGAGGATTGAAAAATAGAGTGAACATGTAATTAGTTCCTCCAATAGGGTAGGAGCAGTTCTGGTTGTTGATATCGGTATCAAATATTTCTTAATCAATTGTACTTTGCTTTATTAAAAAAAAAATGCTTACCTGAATATGGTTGCTTATACATTTTTGGTTAGACTCAATTTAAGATGTTACATAGGTTGTGTTTGGTTCCAATTTCAACGCTTATATGCTAACAGAAATTATTTTATAACTAAAATATGAATTAAAAGAGAAAATATAATCAATTTAACCGTAGGAGTTGATGTAGTTTCCTTCTATAATAAATTTGATAAAAGATAAAATTTAGAATACTTGAGCTTGTACCTAGAAATGAGATTCTGCGAAAAAAAGTCATGAATTAGAATCTAAATCAAAGACAATTATAGTATCGTTTTGATCAAGACAATCATAGTATTATTTTGCTCAACACTCAGAATTTGCAGCATGTGAGAATGAAATTGAGTTATTTAAAATAGGTGTCTATTGAAAAATTATTTAAAAAACAATTTACGATGCACGTAAACAAGAAGAAGATGAAGTCGATCATTTGACAAAAAGTCTCTAAGACGTGGTTTATAGTACCGCTCGAGTTCGCAGTAGGAGGTTTCTCCATACTCAACAAGCTGACAAGATTAATCTACGATGTTTTTTTAATTCAAGTTGTATTATCTTGGGTGTTAATGTCACGTGTTAGTGTCACTCTAAAACAAGGGAAAGACAAGAACCATTACAACTTGATTATTGCTAAAACTAATATTGTACCTATCTTTGCCATGGCTCCTTTAGTTTTAACAGCTTGTTAAAACATCACATCCCCGAAACAAACTGGATCCAGGTAGTAAAAGTTAATATTCTCCGGTTTTCCTACAGTTTCCTTTGACTTGAGAACTTCCCCTCTATCTCTTCCCATGAAACACATATTCTTCAACACTCTAGAATGCCCAATGGAAAATCAAAATGGAAAGGAATCCAACATAAATATTTCTCATTAAACCAAAGATCAACAAAGATAGCCTAGGACTTGGCCAGAGGATTCTACAACTTCAAAATTTACAAGGTCAATCTCCAAGCGAATTCATGTTGCAACATTGCAGAACGAATGCAAGGGAAAAAAAAATTGATTGTTGATTGACCCTTCCCCAAAAGAACAGTACCCACCTTCCTCCTTTAAGAAAGCTAATAAGATCAACAAAACCAAAACCGATCAGAAACCTTTTCGGAATTTGTCTTCTCCAACTTCACCACACTCCTCATCAAAGTCAGAGCAAAAATTTCCAAAAGAGGAGATTCCACAAGCACAATGATCCACAACCTTCAATTATTTCCAAATTGGAGTTACCGAAGAATCAAGAAGGTTATCATTTAACCTACTTCCAATACCTAGAAAGTAGGATTTATTTGGCATGGACCTGAAACACCAAAGTTCAAATAGTCAATTTAATCCGTTTTGCTTTCAGTGTAATGATCATTTATCAATAACTCTTGGGCATTCAGGTGGGATAAGAAACACCAAAATTAGCATGACAAGAAAAATAACTACAAAAGAAGGTTGGTAGACAACAAGATCATAATACCCATTTTGGTACAGCACAAGTACTCTTGGTAATAATGAACTATAGGCAGAACATATCCTCGCTATTTAGAGAACAAAATCAGTCTACATATCAAATGAAATCATTCCAAAATCAGCAAATTCCACACTAACAACAGCATGAGAAATGTTTCCTGCAATATGGTGATAGAATTGAAGTATTAAGCGTGTGTAAACTTGGAGCAATATAGCATAGTCATATTCTTCCGTTGGCAAATAAATTGTTTTTTTTTCTAAAGATGATGTATGAAGGCGAGCAGCGAGGTTTGGCAAAAAACTAGCGTTCCTCCTTTTGTGACATGGAGGTTACAAGTTCGACCTTCAAGTTACAGGAACAGCCTTGTGCATTGAGTTGGTGGGTTTGGTTGCACAATTAGAGGAAAAGTAACGTAAAAAAGCAAGCTTAAAATGTTACCATCTTTATCATCATCTTAAAGCAGCAAGATGTCCTGTGTATGTGGTAGTATGTTAGCCTGCTTCTATACATATGGCAACAAGACAAAGCAACTTAAGGGAAACTAGATATCAGATCCTATTTACAGAAACACATTTCTAATTCTCACTTTTATGACAAAATCCTTGTAGCACATTTCCAGCTACAAATAATTTCTATTTTTTTTTTCTGTTCCTACTGAATCAACACAAACACGTAGATTCATTTCATAAATCATATAACGACCACCTATCGGTTGCTTCGTTTTATCGATCAGAAGACCCGTGCGGTGCATGTTCCTACTACAAAAGCACTTATGATCTTTGAGCTCAAGCTTCATCGATCACTGTAAGAAGGGCCATTCAAACGAAACGTATTGAAAACAAAATTCTAGACATTAGTTAAAGAACAACCATCTATCTGTACAACGACTACTGCAAATGATTGGAAGTTTCTTTTATCGATCAGATTCACAGATGCTCCTACCACGCAGAAACACCTCCGACTTATAACACTCGAACCAACGCCCATTATCGATCAACACACAGCAGTAACAGCCATTTCAAAAACAAAATCTTGGGTCAAACACAAATCGTACCTAATTAGTAGGTGGCAATGTCTGAGGTTTCACGGCAGCATTTGCATTTGTACAATCCACCAGCTCTTTCCCAATCCCTTTCTTCTCCTCTGCAACCAAGCTGCTCTTCTTCTCAGCCGAAAAGACCCCATTTTTCCCAGAATTCCCCATTGGCGCCGTCGAAATCACCCCCTGAAAAGGCTGGAACTTCATCAGCTTCTCCCTCTCCCTATTCTGCACCCTCTTCTCCCCACCCACCGTCACCTTCTTCTTCCTCGCCGCCACCTCCCCCTCCCCCTCCCCCTCCCAACTCCCCCTCGCCTTCTTCCGCTCCCTCTCCGTCTTCGCCACAAACGCCGCCCTCTCCAGCATCTCCCTCGCCCTCCTCTTCGCCACCACCGCCTCCCTCACCTTCCTCTCCGCCTCCGCTCTCGCTACCCCCATAGCCTTCCCCATCGACGCCGCTGAGATCCTCGCCGCGGCCACCAGCACCTTCGCCGCGACCGCATCCATCTCCTTCTTCGAGAAGTAGGAGAACCCGTTGGAGTGCGCGCACGTGGGGCAAAGGTAGTTGCTTTCCTGGTGGGGGAGGAGGCAGGAGGTGTGGCAGAGGGAAGGACATCCGGAGCAGTGGACGACGGAGGAAGGGGAGGGGCCGTCGAGGAAGAGGAAGCAGGTGGTGCAGAAGGAGCCGGGATGGTACTTGAGGACGCAGGAGGTGCAGAGGCGAAGGAAGACGCCCCGGTGGCGGACGTTGTGGAGGGGCCATGTGTCCGGCGCCGCGTCGCAGCCATCGCCGCTGCAGCCGCTCCGGTCTCGCTTCTGTGGTGGAGTCGTCATCGGATCGCCGGCATTAGGGTTTCGATGGCATTAGGGTTTTCGATCGTAAGGAAAAGAAACCCTAGAAACTCACCCCTTCGGTGTTTTTAGGGTTTCGTGAGGAAGGAGGAGGGGTTGGAATACAATATGGGATTTTAGAAAGGATGACCTTGCAAAATCGGGGTCTTGTATTCTTTATTCGAAAAATTATTTACAGGTCCTTCTTTTTGAAAGAATCATTATCTTTTTCTTGGAAACCCTTGTATAGTTTTATTTGTGCCCTAGTCAAGGTATGCGTGTGATGTGGGTTCTTTCTTTATAACAAGAGATTACAGGTTAATTAAAAAAGAGAGGAAGGTTTAGATCTTGTAGTGTCAGAAGTAGTGGATGTGCCTGAAAAACATGTTGATGTGCCTGTTTGGTGCGCCAGACTAGTGCTCTAGTCTGGTGCACCACCTAGGTGCTCTAGTGGGGTCAGGAAGATGTGCTAAGGAAAACACCAGAAAGTCATGTAGTGCAATGTCATGTAATATAATGAGTTCCAGAATGTTATGCAATGCAAAGTACTTGTAAACTCAAGAAATGTAATTTAAATATCTAGGAAAATCCAAGCTTGAAAAGATAACATGGATCATGTGCTCAAGGACCGCAAGCTTCACACAAGATCACACCCTTTTCATGCTAAATAAAAGCAACAATATTCAGCCATGCTACTTAGATCATGGGCTGATGCATAAGAATCTCCATATAGGAGTATGGGGCAATCAGCCAACCAGATTTCAGCTATGGGCTAAGTATACAAAGTGCAACAGTCTTGAAAATAATGCCATCTTGGGTTGAAATCATGCATGCAAAGACATGTAATATCAGAGAATCAACACCAAGAAAATCAGAGTCAAAATCATCCGAGAAACCATGTAGAGTGGGGTGCAAACAGGGCGATTTACTCTTTGACCAGATTGGTGCGCCAGAATGGTGCTCTGGTTAGGTGCGCCACTTTGGTGCGTCAGAATGGTGCTCCTCAGAAAACCTGAATCAGACTGCAATCTGACTCAGAATCTGGTCCAAATTTCAGATATCAGTGATTTTTCTTTAATCAGATCAGCTATGCAGATGATAAAAAACCGAAACATGATGAGACACAATCGAATGAAAGTCTTTTATCATTTAGTTTCAAATCATACTAAATCATGGGTTAATGGTTGTATACTTGCATAGGATTCTTAAGAATATGCATGAGTGAATGAGATCAATAATATTATGCAAATGGTAAACACAAAGAAGGTATATTGACTGTTAACCTCCTAGCATATGATTGCATGAATCATGGTTCTCTATGTAAAAGAAACAGAGATGAAAGGTAAATTTACAGAAATGTTATAATGCAGATTTTTTTTTCATACAGATTTTACACATAGAATATCCTATACATGGAGCAACCATCTCATCATGAAATTCTCATGTAAACAGCAAGAAAACAGATTATCTA
>JAMKQA010051710.1:0-24320 GCA_024699735.1 Posidonia australis
GCCAACTGCCAGCCTCAACCACTAGTGCCAACTGCCAGCCTCAACCACCAGCCCACACGCAAGCGGGCCCCACAAGCACAGAGCCAAACCACGCACAGGAACGTGCAAAAAGAAGCCAGCCCACGAGGCCCAAGCCCAAAAGCACAAAACCACACAATGGGCCTCGAAATAGTAACACCTGTCTAAGAAATAAAATTCATAAAATGTAAATAATTACAAAATGAATTTTACAGGTGTTACAATGTTAGAGTGGATTTTCTTTTTCTTCTTGTGTCTTTTCAAGTTCAAATTAAAAAAGATTTTATTTTATATATTGTGAAAGTTGCAAGCCTAGGAAATGGGATTATCAAGTGGTATTGATTCAACACTGGCCTAAAGTACAAACGTATGCTTTCCACCACTAAGAATAAAAATAAAATAAAATCATATGGAATAAAAACAAAAAGGAGTATTATTCGTGTAGGCATCTATAATAAAGAATCCTGTAAGTGCTTAAGTTCAACCATTAGATGTATCCAATGGTTGAAAATTAGAGAGGTAGAGGAGGAGGAGGAGGTAGAGATGACAACACAAGTTACAGAAGGAGTAGGCAGAGACGGCAATGCAATGTTGTATATAGGAGAGGTGGAGTATGCAAATATGGTAGAGGAGTAAGCAATGACAGTAAGAGGAGAGTGGAGATCGAAGGCTGCAATGCCATCGGGTGAGGGTGAAAGTAAGGAAGAGGTGGTGTCATCGGGTGAGAGTGAACGAAAGGAGGAAATGGGAGGAAGCGATGTTATCCTATGTGGGTGAAAGCAAAGATGAAGGAGTGGGAGGTAGTGTTGTCATCTCGAAGCACAATTCCAATTTGTATGCTTTCCACCACTAAGAATTCAAACACAAAAGTATGAAATTGGAGGTGTATATGTTTGATTTTGAACAAAATCATAAATCAAATTGTGTTAATTGGTTTAGAAGAAATTAAAATTAAAACAAACCATTTAATTATTGAAACTAAATCAGATCAGACCATTAAGTTTTTGAATTGGTTCGATTCAATTCATGATTTGTTATTTATTTTTCAGTTATGATCTATAAGACTAAAAAAAATAAAATATTGATCAATAATTAGATAAAATACAACACATGATTAAATATATTACGCTTTTCCTAACTTAGAAAATAAATTTTAAAGTAAAGTATTTTAAAATCATACTTGTTTATCTCTTATTAAGTTTAATTTGAAGAAAAAAATAAATTCATGTATACATTTAAGATATCTAATGATACATACATATATATATATATAGATACGAACGTACATGAATATATATACAAATAAAAGACAAGAGGAACGAGAGAACTTGTTTGGTCGTTTGAAAGAAGGAACAGTAAATGTACGCACAAATAAAAGACAAAAAGTATTTGCACAAAAGACTAAAAAGTTCCGTTGCCGGGACTCGAACCCGGGTCTCTCGGGTGAGAGCCGAGTATCCTAACCAACTAGACTACAACGGACTTTTGACATCTGTTGTTTGTAAAAATATATAAAATAAGTTTTGGTTCCGTAAATTCTTATTGCACTGGTTAGCTGATCATGACAGGCTGTCGGTAAGACAAGATAATTAGTAAAAACATGATTATTATCAATACAAAAGTTTCGTGTGATGTTGTGATCGACTGATTGTTGTGGCTAAATTGACATTGTAATTGAATTTAGGTCTTATTTGGTAAAGATTTTGGACTTGTAGATAGTCTCAAAATCTATATATGACTATTAATTAAACCAAGCATCTATTGAAATGAAAGATTTTGTATATTAGTCAAGATAAAATTGATTATGTTTTTATACTTTATTTAAGAATCCAACATTAGATAGATTGTGCGACTTGTAAATACAAAATCAAGATTATACATTCAAAATCTATTTCAAATTTTTTACCAAACGGAATCTTAGACCTATATTTTTGTGCAATATATTGTTGTTATTATCTCATCCTAAAATGTGGAGTACTCTATCCACCGAAAATATTACCGGATGATACCCAAAAAATCTCAACCATTGATGTACAATGGTGAAAAGATAAGATTCCATCTTATACATTGCCATATGTCATGTCATTATTTGGCTTTTCTAATTTTTTTTTCCTGCGAATCTTGTACAAGCAACAGGCTTTCGACGTCTTTCTAGATTTGTTTTGCTTGGTCTACAGAAGTAATTTTGTCTTTCTACACGATCTTAGATTTCTACCATCATGCCAACTCCGGAAGTTACACACTTGAGGCGAGGAAGGAGTTCGAACGTTTGACTAATTGTTGTCCTTCCGGTAATCTAATTTCGTAATTTCCTCGCAAGTAATGGCTATGAGTTCTCAGAGTAGCCAGTCTTTAATAGTATTCAACCATTCACGAGGTCCTTCTTCTCCTTTCCTTGCAGTCTATAACCAACTTAACTCCAACCGAAAAAAAAAACAAGACTAAAATGAAGACGTTATAACGATTACCACCCCCATGAGGCATACGGTACCAGTTGCAAACGAAATTTAACCATGATTACAAGAAACATCTGCTCTGCTGAAGCTATACTATTTCAGTTACATCCCTGTCAACTAACTTAGAAAATGTTAAGAAGAGTTAAGACCTACAAGCCTATCCTTCATCCCTGTCTGCGGTTTCTATCATATGCAACACCCCGTGGTCCGTGATATTGCTGCCGCAAGGTACCATCATAGCGACGAGGTTCATGAACTGGCCTCTTCCAGTAACCGACTGGAGGATGGGTTGGATGCCAGACATGTTGTTGGCGGCTACTTATGCTATGTTGATACAAGACTTGTTGTGGATTTTGTTGAGGTTGAAACTGATTAACTTGGTTTGGCCGCCACTCTGGGATGTCATTGTCGTCATCGTTCCACGGTTCGATACCCATTTCCGAATCATCCGTGGATTCATCCTGCCCATACTTCTGTATCATCTGCCTTATGTGCTCAACCGAGCCAGCAGGCGGTGGCTGGACACTTGGGGTCACAAAACCTGATCCTAATGCCTTTGAAGAGCTAAAATGAGCAACTGGTCCTTTAGTCCTACTCTGAACAAAATCGAATTCCGGTAAATCATCATCAGCCCTCAAAGCCGCAGGACCAAAGCCCGGCGGGACGTCATCATCACCAATAGGTTCTTCATCAACATTGGGAGAGAAAGAAGTAATTGAAGTGCAGTTTGCATTTGAATTCAAGCTTTTCCTAGGAAAATGTTGTTCTTTGGAGCCGTGTTTTTGATTGGTGTGCAGTGATTTTGACAAGGCAGAAGTTGTAGTAGGCCTTCGCCAAACGATGATGCCAATGAGGCCATCAACAATGGACATGAGGATATCACTGTATTCCTTGGGAAGGTTCTCCACTAGCACCAGTGAAGTTTTTGGATGGGGTGGACAGAAGTAGAGTTCTACACCGGAGATAGGTTCTGCAAATCCAACTCTTCCATCCATAACGTAGGAATCAACCGTCTGCAGCATCCAGAAAAATGTATACACAAGGAAGAAAAAAAAAGGGGGAAGGTGAGATACATGGTCGGCCACTTGAGAGTAATAAGCACCAAAAGCAGAGAAACAAACCTCACGAAGTTTCAATCGTCCACTATCAGGCGACCCCTGCTTCCAGACAAACTGCAAGACCTGAGAAGGAATAAAATATGTTACAACTATTGACGTTAAACATGCGCCATGTCTATAGCCTTGTGACCTGTATGTACAAATTTATGATAATATATGATAATAAATAAACATTTCGAAACGAACTGATATAGAAATAGTACGAGACCATCTTTGGGCATCCTGATAAGAAAAACTATTTCTGTGATTAAGCTATTGTTACTTTGCACCGGGATGGTTGGTTTGCAATTTTTTGGTAAGCAGGTGAACTGTGCAGAAGATAATGTATTATTGTCACATCCCACTTTTATGAATAGGCTCAGACAAGAATGTTCAACTTGGCATTGATAATTGATGTTTGTTTGTTAGCAATGAAAAGTACTTAAAACCGTGAGCTGCTGCAATGGTCATACAGATGCCAGTGTTTATGAAAGTGAATCTTGCTCAGTTTTATATGATCCTGTTTCACAATTTAAGTGTCCTAAACGAGTCCTGTTAGACTGGTTAAAATTTTCATTCGTTGTTATCATAATACTGTAGTGCATAAATCATTTTGAAGGTTAAGAGCTTCTACTCAGAATAGTGCATGTATGAGTAGGAAATTTGTTTTTTCCATTGTATGTTAACCGTATTAATTTGAAAGAAACATCCCCATCTATCAAATCCCCTTTTGCATTCAAACCTGCTACTGTCTGCTAATGAAAATTTCCTGCTTAGTGCCCAGAGTTGGTAGAATATGTTTAGTGCAATGCAGCTTCATCTTACGATTCAAATGTAGACAAAGCAGTTCCATCGTGTATTGCATTGTAAAATCCCCACTTTTCCACTGTGTAGTTTAAGGTTTTATTTTAGTTAAGGCAGCCTTTTGCCTCTGAGTTCTGTGATTCACAGGCCCTTGCTTGTCGTCATCACACATTAGTCAACTACCAACACCAGAGAACAAAATTTGCAGGCATCCAACAAAATGTGTTGCTTTCTTAAGGGTAGCACAAATAATGTTGCACAATAATAATACGAGGTCAAGTTGAATAAGTAGAAACAGAGATGATACCATAATCCCTCGGCTCCGAGTTAAACTAAGTTCTTGTAAGAATTTTTCAAAGGCATCTAGTCGAACTCTTCCCTTGATCTCAAGAAAACTAGGCCAATCATTGACAGATGTTTGCTCGCCACTGCAGATCAAACAAATATACAAAATTAGACAAGAATGTAAAACTATTTATTATATTTTTGTAGGATATAAAACAAAACTAGTCCTTCCCTACATTTTCATGAAAAACACAGTACCTAAAGGCAAGATTGCTGACAAAAAGAAAAGGCACCTCAGCTTAAAGCTTTTTAAAGAATAGGTATCAATATTTAGTCACTTCATTATGAATATAATATTAAATACGGATGTCATATAGCTCTATCAGAAATTCAGGATATCCAAAAGAAATCATGTTTTCTAATTTGTACTGCAATAGAGGATACAAGCTCTCTATTAGCAAGAACAGCAAAACATAAATTAAAAATACAAACCTCTTGTAAAAGCCAAGGACAGTAACCAAGGAAGAAATGTTAAGCTGAATCAGTCCATCAAACACATGTTTGTCCTTACTGAGAGTTTTCTTGATGGGTGTGGTGCAATGTTCTGAGTTAACATGAGTTTCGGCGTGGTTTGTATCCTTATAGCTTGGATTCAAGGTAATAGCTGCTGAATCTGCTTTAGTCAACACATTAGGATATGCATTAACAGATCTTGATTCAGAACTATCTTGCAAATGAATCGACTTGGTCTCCATTGTTATTGCCGCAGCATCTAATTTAGATTGTGGGCTGTCTGTTTTGGTATCTAAGTTTATCTCAAAAGTGTCTGATTTACTTTCATCTGAGATGGCAGTCTCCTGTATGGCTTCCACAGACAAATTGCCAAACGGAGGCTGGGAGTCTAGTTCCCTCATAAACTCATCGAGTGTAGGGACCGGTGGGAGAGATTCTGCATCTCTAAATTCACCCACCATGACATCTTGCATATAATCAGTACTTTCATGCAGTAAAGAGGTGAGAGTATCCCCTCCTGAATCAGTTTTCTCAGGCAATACTAACATCACCTCTGATCCAGTTTCACTAGATTCAGAATGTTTTTTCCCTACTGTACCATGTGATGTAAGCTGAGGCTCCAAGTTACCTTTCCTCTTTCCTGTTCGGCGTTGTGGCAATGAATTTGTACCGACCTCAACCTCCACAGCAATGTTGTCATCTTGTTCAACTTCTACTTGAATCTCTCCTTTGTGAGTTTTTTTCACCAAGCGTCTTAAATCTACTTCTGAATCTGGTAGAACAACCATCTGTGCAAGTTCTTCTGCTTTGGCAATCCTCCATTCAGAAAGCTCCTTTGAAGCAAGCTCTTCTGCAGTCATAGAACAAAGACGCTTAGGGGCAATCTCACCAGAAACCACCCGCTTCCTTAACTCTGGGTTGTGCTGATCTCTTAAATTGAATAGAAGTGACCGTCCCTTCTCCTTGTACTTCTTATTAACACCTCCGAACAGTTTAAATAATTCTGCTTCTATTTTAGTAGCTAAATTCTGAGGACTTTCACTGTAATGTTCCTCAACAAGATCATCAGCCAATTTGCGTCTCTTAGCACCATGATTTTCTTCTACTTTACATTCCTCGAGATCAACAAAAGAAGACCAACTGAGCCCGTTCTGCATCAAAAGCTCGTCTTCCACAACAACATTTCCACTGAATGAAACATCAATCAATGGTTTTTCTTCTTCAATTATATGCATTTTATGACATTTTAATATTTTTGTATTATCAGTTGTATTTTCATCTGTGGAAGAAACAGTCGATGAACCTACCACCTTGTCATCTTTTTGTACATCAAGCCCTTCTTTAGTTTTAGATGAACATTCTAAATCATGGCATGGTACTGGAGTAATCATTGTCACAGAACTCAATTCACCACACTTGGTGTTCTTATCCACCTCAGGAGTACTTGGAGTCTCAGCACTGGAATTTTCCCCTTCAACTTTACTTTTTATTTTTTCATTACAAACTAAGCCAAGAGCAGCTGCTAATGATTCCCTCATTTTAGACCTGATAGATTCAAAGGACTCAGTGGTGACCTTAAGTGGTGGTTCTGTATGTGTTACTCGTTTGTTTTTAGATGATGACTTCTGCAATCTCACACTACCAGAGATTGGATTTTGGGACTTTGTCTGAGTCACACCTTTCTGAGTAGAGGACAAAGTTATAACCTTTGGCCAAGGCTCCATATGACTTGTTTGTTTTGATCTTGCTGACATGTGCTGAGAATCCATAGGTTCTTGAACACAGGGAAAAGGTTTCTGCTCCAACGTTTCCCCATATGATGGTGATAACTGCTGCGGCATCATGTAACCAGGCATGACAGCAAATGACTCCAACAAACCTTCCTCATGATGAGAAGACACCTGCTGAGCATCCATGCTAGCAGGCATTGAGGATGGTTTCAAATGAACTAATTGGTCACTCAATGATGCTAACTGCTGTGATCTCACATCACCATAGACAGGTGATGATTCCATGTGAACTAAATGTCCATTCATTGGTAAGGTCTGCTGTGACCATGACATTATAGTCATCCAAGATGTTTCCAAATATATACTATTTTTCTGTCACAAAAATATTGACTTGCACCAATACAGGTTCACTCATGACTTCTTATACAATGGCTTAGTTGAGAAAACAATTCCTTCCTTGGCAAAACTGGAACCTGTATTCAAATAACACAAAGTTTAATAGAAAGAAAATAAAGCCTAGCCTTCAATATAAGTCATGCAACAACTCCAATAAAAAAACTCAAGCAACAATGTCAATATGACACAACTTGGCACATAATCCACTCAAGCAATGGATTATAGACCCACCAACAACAATGACAAATGTTGGTTCTAATTGATGGGTTAACAACTTAACAGGTGTCCAACAATTCAACAACCCCTTCCCCCATCTTGGCTAAAGAGAATACAATATGCCAATTAATAATAATTTTCACCAAAAATAATAAGCAAATATGGTTTCCCTACTATGTATTTACAAATCTATATCCATGTGGAGCCTCGTGGATGTGCGGCATCTTCTTTTTTTTCTTTTTGACTTCCAACAACTTCAAAACATGTTAATTTTCTTCAATTGAAACTAAAATCATTTTAAATCTGGAACAAACTCTACATTAACATTGAAAGTAGGAGAAAGCAGCTGGACGGAAGATGAGAGTTGCCAATGTAAGCTCGCCAAAACTTGAGCTTGACCATCGCCAACTCTTCTCTATTAAAGCTCGCCGTGGAATCCATTGGCATCCTTTCCAGCATTCCTGTAACGGTAGTAGATAAGTGAGGCATATTCCTGCTATTCTTATCATTTTTTCCTCCTCGATCAGATTTCAAGCACCAAGTATTCGCATGCTATCTCACCAAAGTCACACAAGGATGGCTTTCTATCACAAAATTAATCCTATTTACCACAAACAATCAGTTAATTGGGGAACATCTACATTAAAATTAACAACACATACCATACACCATAAAAGAACTAAACAGGAGAACGCCATAAAGAATTTTATCATAAGAATTGACCTTCTCCATCAATATCAAGATCCACAAAAGAATTCGAAGATTCGATCTAGCTCTTGAACCAATTGCTAATTCAATACCAACCTCAAATAAATTAATGTACGAATTCTTCCTAATCACAAAGACACAACACCCAAAACCAAATTGTTACAGGAAAAAACGTTAGATCCAGAGGTAAAAGGACGACGGAAAGTAAAAACCACCATAAGATCACAAGCGAAAAAGTAAAAAAAAAAAAAAACAAGAAAAAGGCAGACACAGCAACGAACCCTAGAAAAAGAGAGCTGCAGAGAAGAAAACCATGGAATCCGAAAGGCACTGGTACTAGAAAATCTAGGGGAAATCGGAAGGGGATAAAGGGGGAAGGAAGGGGTCGAACCTTGGAGAAGGCGGAGAGACGAACGAACGAAACGAGGGGCGACGGCGAAGAACGGAGGACGAGGAGGAGAAGAAACCGGAACACTGTGTTTTTTTTTTTTTTTTTTTAAATTTTGATAGTTATCGAGAACAACAAATCCGAGACGTGGATGCGTATATATGGTAGCAGTGGCACTGAGAAAGCACGTGTCAAGCACGTGGGTGGTGCTGTGCTGCTACGAAACGGCGGCGTGGGGGACAGAAGGCACGTGCCGGTGGATGGAGTAGTCCGTATCGGCTTTTGGGTGGTAGGGAGGTCACGCTGACGAGCGAACAAGGGGGGTGGCGGTTGCACGACGAGAAAGATCAGTAGGCGCGACCCACGTGTTGATTTTGGGTTAACTTGCAAGAAAAAGTAACGTGTTCAATGGACGACAGATTTGACTGCAACTGGATTAGTCATGGATCGGATGAATCGTTTTTCCCAGTTGTATTTGTCTAAATTTTTTAATACAATTATAATGCTTGTATGTAGGAGAATCCAAGATTTGAAGGTGTTTCTATGCTTAATATTTAATAATAACCACGATTAGAAACCAATGTTGTCTGTAATTTATGGAGTCAATTTTGCTGCACAAAATTGTTGACCAAGAGGCTTTTGCAAGTAGTGGAAAAACTGAACATGTGAGCTTAGAAATGGGGACTAAATATGCAGAAGCAAGATCAGAAAGCCTAGTAAAAATTCTGCAATTAATTTGTGCATATCACCTGGAACGCAAATCTAAACAGGAGGCTTTGTAAAAATTTGTTGAGAGAGACTCACAAGAAAAGACTTGTGGTAACAATTGCTGACTCTCAATAACAAAAATTCTTCTAGAATTTCTGCAATTAATATGTGCATATAACCTCGAACCCAAATACAGGAACTAAATATGCACAATCTCACTCTCGAGAAGTTTTACAGAAACACAAAAATATGCAGAAGCAAGATTAGAAAAACGAGTGAATTGGTCGTAAAGAGAGTATAATACTAGTGTAACAATTGTATTTCTCAAGTAGGATTCATTATGTGAGGTGAAGAAGTGATATTGTACTAGTGATTTGAAATTGATAATTGGTTTGATTGGATTTGATGTTAAGCCCATAAGGGTAGTAAAGGTAGACATGGCTTGGTTCAAACAAATGAACCAAATCAAATCTTATTTTGGTCTTAATTGAATCGAACCAAATTTAACCTTATTTTGGTCTTAATTGAATCGAATCGAATCTCTCTTTTTTTGTCGCAATTGAATCAAATCTTTTTTTTGATTCTAATTTCATGTTGTAATTAAATCATACTAGATCACATTATTTTATCAACATTATATTCAATTAATGCATATTTAATATTTTAATTCATATTACAATTAAATCGTGTTAGATCATGTATTTTTTATCGATGTTAAATTCAATTATATACATATTTGATGATCTTGTATTTCATATTGCAATTAATTCATACGTAATCATGTATTTTTATCATCATCATGTACGATTATATCCATATTTAATCTTGTATTTCGTATTGCAATCAATTCATACTTGATCATGTATTTTTATTGTCATTATGTACGTTTATACGAATATCTAATATTGTACTTTATGATGCAACTAGTTCACACTTGATAAAGTATTTTTATCGTCATTATATTATAGTAGGAAAATTCTAAGATGGCTATAGTATTGTCTCGCAAAGTTTCAACTACATTACAATTATTTATTTGTAGTTGCTAATTTCATGATCCATACATTTGAATTACATTCAAATCTTAAAGTTTTTGGTACCCACCAAAATTTTTAGTATTTCTTTTAAGTACCATAAACACATCTATGCATATTTGATCTTTTCTAGATAAAATCCTAATCATCTATTAATTTTGAAAATACAAATACTACGTGAGTATGGAAAAGAGTTTGTAAACAATGAGTTAATTAATTGGAGTGTATGTGTATGAGAAATGTATTGTTTGAGGTTAAGTGTTTGTTCCAATGCGAGTGAATGTCTGTGGTGCACCTTCAAAACTCATACGAGCCACCTTCAGAATCTTGGTGATCCTAAGTCAAATAGTAATTGAATATTAATAAATATTGAATATGTTCAAAAATGCACTATAACCTAGTTTCCACCATCATCTCATCGTCTAAACTATCACAACGCAACATATACAAGAGTTTGGGTGACTATTGCACCATCCTTTTCAACTTGAGTGTCATTGTGATTAAAAGTAAAAGGGCACTCCATTTTATCCATTTGTAAACACTCTGATAAGATAAATAGTAAGTCATACCAAAAAAGTTAAAAAAATCACACATCCATTGTTTTTAGATTGTAGTGACCCTTTTTCTAATTTTCTCCATTTCTTTGTTAAATTACTTTCATAGGTTGCATTTGATAAAGATTATAGGCAAATTAATTGTAGTGAAAAGTTAGTTTTTTTTTTCAAAAAATTGTTTCTCATAGTTTTCCATTTTCAACGTTTTTAATGAATTTTACACATGTGAAATAAACTAGTGTTTTTAAATAAATTGGCTTTTTTTATGTATTTAGTTCAATTTTTTATCCATAAATGATTATTTCCAATAAACTGTAGAAATTAATCATTACCAGATGCTATCATAATCGTCATCTCTAAGTGTATTCGCATTTGCAATCAAACATTTTGCAAACTCAATATCATTTTTATTCCGTCAAACCTTGTGATGTTCACGTCTTTCAAATGATATACCAAACAATAAAAGGAACCTTGTTCCTCCTAATCCTTCGAATCAACCCATCAACATCCTTTGAGTAATCTGGAAAATAAATGAAAATACAGGCAAGTATAAAGTCATGATAGTTCTCATAATGATAAGTGTTAAGCAAAGAGAAATAGGAATATATGAATTTACCGTATAGTTGTTTTCCAATACCTCTAAAGATATAATGTAGAACTACTACAGGATGTCCTATATCTTTCTGATCTTTATGTGAGTAAAACAACAATAATGAAGTAAAAAAGGGTATTGATTATTGATCTATGTTGGCGACATTCATGGTTACAAATGTTCTTGCATAATTATGTTTTTGATCATGTAAAATCCTGAAATCATTCGAAAGCTATTGTAAAATTGATGGAATCTTCTTGCAACATTTATATGTGTTCTCTACAATTATAATGTCATGGAAAATGCTCACTCTTGTATGGTCATTTAGGTCCTCTTGTAAAGTAATACAATCACATGATTGATTTTGTACAACCATAAAAATACTCTTGTATAATTATAGGTTATTAGGATTATAGAACCTTTAGTACAACACAAGTAATTGCAATTGCAAAATCATGTGATTTTATGCAGTTTTTTGGACTGGCAGATCTCATATCACAATGGCAGTCTTCTTGAGTCGTCAATCACAAATAAACAGTGGATTATGTGGACTTTAAAACACCAACTTAAGTGAGTTTCAGTCTTAAATGTGATCATATATACCTATTCATTTGAAGGCAATAACAATATGTATACTCAAATGTATTTCAAGTCTAATAAACTTTCATCTTAAAACCAGCTTATCCATTTTAGGAGGCAAAACTGCTATGATACATTTCTCCTGTTGTCGTTTAGTGTTTTAGGTACTTTTTGACCATTTTGGCAACCGTGACAACATATCGAGACAATGAAACTTCAAACGAGGAGTCTCTCAAGAGAATGAAATCATCAATATTCTAGTCTGGAAGGAGCAAACTATCATGCAGGTGGGTTTTTCAAATTTTTTGTAAAACTATGAGAATACACTCAGAAATAAGTTCTGAATGAGACAGATTTGCTAGGCAATTTGTTCAAAGTCGGCTAAAATGCCTCAGTTTACCTAGGAAAAGTCTAATAGTTTAGCTGGTTGCCAAAATGATATCCTGGCCTAGGACATGCTTAGCTGTGTTGTTAAGGTCTTAAGGAACTTCCTCTAAACACGTATGTCATAGATGTTTTCTTGCATTAGCTGGATATGATAGATATGCTTCATGTTTGTTCTTATATAGTTCCCGTAGTAAATGCTTGATGGCAAAAATATGACATTTTGATCAATATAATTAAGCAGATGGTGCCCAGCCAAGAAAACCATACTCCAATGAAGATCTTCTAAATGTCACAGAAGAGCAGCTGGCTTCTTCTACCACTGCTTCTCATGCACAAGCAACAAGTGCCGAAGATCAGACTCAAGTTCATTTTGTTTTCTGTCCATTCGAAGTGGCTGCTAGCCTGCTACAATTAATTCTCCTGTTTCTGCTCGCTATTGTATGCCCATTTAGGTCCTCTTGCAGGACTTTGCAGCTGGTTTTTTGGAAAAATTCGCTATTGTTGAAAGAGAACTTCTCAAGGAATTCACCAAGCACTCCAACGCTTGAAAGAACCATTGTTATACCTTTCTAAATAACCATTAAGAGAAGGAATATTCATGTAGTTGTTCATACTTACGCAACATAGTTAGATATGGACAATAGTTGGAAAATCAGATTACAAAGCACTGTTAAAACATCTTGAAAAGTCCAATGCTGGAAAACTCGAATGGTCTTTCTAGTATAATGTGGATACTAGCAATATTGATTCCAATGAGAAATCACCCACTTGCCCTTGTTATTAAGCATATTAATCTTAACCCAATATCATCTCTTTCGACCTAACCAGAAGATGATAATACCATTTTTTTTTTTTTGCGATTCTGAACTCACCAATGAAATAACAACATAGACAGAGCTGATCCGTCAGTCAGGTACATCAGCAGCATGATAAGAGATAAGGTTAAAAACACAAAAAGTCACTAGGATTGCTGGAAGTTGAGATAACAAATGGGTTAATAGTATCTTCGAGTGCCTAATTTACAGTAAAACACAGACAGCTTTGACATCTTAGAATTTTACACAAAATACTAAGTTTTAAACAGAAGTCCACCGTTGTCTGCAGCAAAGTTATTGACGTGAGAGTGAACTTCGCGCCACCAGGGAAGTTAATGTGAATTAAAAATACCAACATATAAATACCTTTCACTGTATTATGCACAAGAAGAGGGAATACATAATTGGATACTTTTTTGCTTAATTACAGATGTTGCCAGAAACAGAAAAATTATAAATTGACAAATCAAGACATTCTACTCTATGTAATATTTGATAAATGTAATCTGTTTCAGTTTTGTCTTAGCTTAGTTGGGTTCTTATTCTGGCTTTTAGTTTGTTAGATTTTTTTGTTTAGTGTTGGGTGTTGGTTAGTTAAGATTGCTATAGGTGATTGGTTTGTAAGTTGACACGTAAACTGTTGAGGTGTATCCACAATGCCATTTAATCTGTGTAATGTGTCTTAATGAAGTTCAAGGAAAGCATCAACGTTTCAGCCATTACATTTCTTCTTCTTCTTCTTCCTCTTCTTCTTCTTTTTTGCTATCTTCTTCGTACTTTCATGGTATCATTCGCCTCTCTACGTCACCGCATCTGATCAGGTCTGTGGTTATGGCAGCCATCTCGTTGTGCACTGGCATTGCAGTTGGAATTTCATCTGGTTAGTCATCATCAGTCAGCTCTTCGATGGTGATCAACAATATTGTAGGTTTGATTCCGATCAAGCTTGATGGAACAAACTACTTAATGTCGCGATCACTATTTGAGTCAATTCTTCATGCTTAGAATCTAATGAGTCACATTGATGGATCTACTTCACCTCTAAGCTCTGAGTTGCTGGAATTTCATCTCTGGTATGTTATTGATCAGACGCTTCTCTTTTGGATTAATGCTACTCTTTTAGTTTCTATGCTTCCTTACACTATTGGGACAACCTTTGCCAAAGAAGTTTGGAATAAACTTGCCAAAACGGTAAGATTACTGCTGCACATGTGCTTTCTCTTTGTAAGCAGCTGTGTAATATCAAGAAAGGCTCTCGTCAATGGTTGAATATTTGCAACGTTTTAAATCGATCGCTAACTAGCTTGCTGCAAGCAACTCTTCAGTGTCTGATGATGATTTGCAAGTGTGCATTTTAAATGGATTACCTTCAAAATATTGATCGTTTGCTTCTTCTATTCGAGATCGATCACCTACAATTAACATTGATGAGCCCAATTCATTGCTTATTGTTGAGGAATTTTGCTTGCTTGATGAGTGTACTTTTAAAACAATTCTTGCTATAGCTGCTCAGAGTCACTCAAAGAAGAATTTTTGAAACAACAAAGGATCACAAGGATTCAAAAATTCTCAATCTAAGAATACTTCTTTCAAGAATACTTCTTTCACTTCTCAGCACCCTCCTCTATTACCTACACCCAATTTTATCGTGCCTACTTCTGGAACTTCTCACAATCGTGTGCAGTGTTAAACCTATCAAAAGCTTGGCCATTCTGTGATTGATTGTTTTCAAAGGCTTAACATGAACTATATTGGTAGGCAGCTAGCTGAGAAACTGGTTGCAATGATAGCTAACAAACCTTCTACTATAGATGACATCATGTGGTATACTGATACAAAAGCTTCTCATTACATCACATGTGAGCTTGGAAATCTCCAAATCTCCACTCCTTATCGAGGTTCAGATTCGATTCAAATAGGTAACGGTGACACTCATTCTATCTCCATCACTAGTACTTTAATTTGTTCAATAGGTGCTACAAAGTTTTCCTTGAACAAAGTTTTACACTGTCCACAAGCATCTTTCAATCCTTATCTATCAAGCGATTTGCTCGTGATAATTGCTACATGTTTCAATTTGATAAAAGTGATTTTCTTATCAATGGTAAGATCACAGGGAAGATTCTTCATGAAGGTCATGTTGAAGGGGATATGTATCCCATTTTCTATTCAACAGCTCATCCTTCCTCTTCCAAAGCCTATATCAGTAAGAAGGATTCGACTAAGATCTGGCATCACAGGCTTGGACATCCTTCTACCAATATTCTTTCTATTGTCCTTCATCAGCTTCAACTTCCTTTCTCTCACTAGACTCTATATGTTCATTCTGCCAACAAGGCAAAAGTTGTAGGCTTCCTTTTGTTCCAGCTGTTTCTTCAACCTTCGGTTCATTCCAGCTTTCTACATTGTGATTTGTAGGGTCCCTCTCCAATTCTTAGTGTTAATGGTTTCAAGTATTATATTCTCATTGTTGATGACTTTACCAGATACAACTGGTTGTTTCCTATCAAACTAAAATCAGATTTTTATCACATGTTGTTGATTTTTGCACATTAATTGAAACACAGTTCAGTGTCTCTATTAAGTCTGTATGGATTGATGGAGGAGGTGAATTCTCCACCAAGAAACTTGCTATCTTTCTTCGAACCAAAGGTATTCTACATTAGATGTCCTACCCTTGAGCACAATGGCATAGTTGAAAGGAAGCATCGCTATGTTGTTGAAACTAGTTTAACTTTACTTTCCCATTCAAAACTTCCACCATCTCTATGGCTTGAAGCTTTTAATACTGTTGTCTTTTTGATAAATCGATTGCCAATAGTAGTCAACGTCTCTCTTTTCAAATGATGTTCACTAAACAACCAAACTACCACTTTCTTAAACCCTTTGGCTGCAAGTGCTATCTCTGGGTGAAACCGTACAATGCAAGCAAGCTACAATTCAGAAGTCTTGATTGCATATTCATTGGTTACAGCTTAGACCAAAAAGGCTATAAATGCTGGCATCCTTCAACTCGAAAGGTTTATGTATCCAGAAATGTCAAATTTGATGAACAAATCTTTCCCTATGACTCATCATCATAATCTTCTTCTAATACAGATAATCTGCAAAATCCTTTCTCATTTGCTTCTTGGTGTGTCTCTCCCTCTATTTTTGAATCTAATACAAACTCTTCTTCTGAAACTTCTACAAAGTCTGCTCTACCTACTGATTCTGAATTGTCTCGTACCCCTTTTTGGTCCACTTCTTCAGCTTCTCTGTCAGATAACTAATCTGAAGTTCTACCACCAGCTCCTTCTCAAATTCAAACTTCCTTTGTTAATTCTCATCCTATTCAAACTTCCCCTGCTAACTTTCATCCAATGCAAACTCGTGCAAAATCTGGTATTTATAAGAAGAAAGATTTTCTTAGCACCAATCATAAGCTATTGCACTTGTATCTAATTTTGTAACCACTCCAACCACACATACTCAAGCATCCAAGTTCCCACAATGGAGGCAAGCTATGGACAGGGAGTTCTTTGCTCTTCAAAGCTAGCAAACTTGGATACTGGTACTTTACAAACTTAACATGAATGTTGTGGGCTGTAAGTGGGAGTATCGAACCAAGTTAACTGCTGATGGAAGCATAAATAGACATAAGGCAAGACTAGTTACTATAGGTTTTCATCAAGTACCTAGGGTGGATTTTGTTGAAACTTTCAGTCCAGTCGTTAAGCATGCCACCATAAGAGTTGTGCTAGCATTGGCTGTGAATTTTGGATGGCCTCTTCGACAATTGGATGTTGAGTGTGCATTTCTCCATGGCACATTGCAAGAACATGTCTTCATTAAGCAGCCACAAGGTTACATTGACTTAGATAAGCCTACCTGTGTGTGTAGAATGATCAAGTCCATCTATGGGTTGCACCAAGCACCTAGAGCATGGTACACTAAATTCTCTTCAAGGCTGGAACAACTTGGGTTCTCTATAACTATATCTAATGCTTCTCTTTTTGTATATCATAAAGATGGTATTCTGGTTTATCTTCTTCTATATGTGGATGATATCATTATCACGGGCAAC
Organism: Posidonia australis; assembly: GCA_024699735.1. NCBI lineage: Eukaryota > Viridiplantae > Streptophyta > Magnoliopsida > Alismatales > Posidoniaceae > Posidonia > Posidonia australis. The sequence continues at coordinate 17,344 of JAMKQA010051710.1, forward strand.
AATCATGGGTTCATACAGAAGCTAATAATCAACCTGAGTCTCCATTTTCATATGAAGGATATGGGTGGCTTGTCTTACTTCCTTGGCATCTCCATAACTCATTTCTTTAATCAGTTATAGTTATTTCAATCTCGATATGTCTTGGAATCCTTGATCGTTATAATATGAGTGGTTGTAAACCAGTGTCCTCTCCAACAGTAACTCAAAAACTCTCCATGCTTGATGGCACTCCATTGTGTAATTCAATTTTATATCATAGCATTGTTGGGGCCTTGCAGTATATCATCCTAACTCGACCAGACATTTCTTTTGCTGTAAACCAAGCATGCCAGTTCCTTCAAGCTCCTACTGATACTCATCTAGTGGCTGTTAACAGAATACTAAGGTATCTCAAGGGGACTATCACTTCTGAGTTAGTTTTCAATCCAGGATCTAGTCATCTAACAACATTTTGTGACTTTGATTGGGCCAGATGTTCGACTGATCAACGATCTACTTAGGGCTCCTATATCTTCTTAGGACGAAATCCTATCTCTTGGAGTTCTATGAAGCAGAGAATTGTCGCTCGTTCCACCACTGAAGCATATTATCAATGCCTTGCTTCAATGACAACTGAAATCTGTTGGGTTCAGTCACTCCTTTGAGAGCTTAATTGCCTATCTTCAGCTACCCCTGTGGTCTGGTGTGACAATATCACTGCTATTTCTCTTACTCACAATCCAATCTTTTATGGTCACACAAAACACATTGAGATTGATGTGCATTTTGTCCAAGACAAAGTTGTTGCTAAAGCTCCGAATGTTGAATATGTTAATACATGTGGTTAAGCTGTTGACGTGTTTACAAAAGTTTACATCCAAGGCAGTTGTGACCATGCCAACCCAGGGGTTCGGCGTGGAGTCGGGCCAGAGGGAGGAGATCACAGCCATGCCAAGATGGCAAAGGCGCAACATAGGATAAAACAAAAAGAAAAGGAGTCGTTGCCTAGTCTTTTAAGGGAAAGACGAGGAAAAATTCAAAAGATTGAATGCATGAGATGCAGATGTGAAGGCCAGATGTCTGCTAACCAGAGTACGGGTAAGGATTCCTATTACGCACAAGGAAGGTGTTAGGCACCCTCGTACGCCCGAGAAACTCGGTCTTTCTAGTCCAAATCACTTGCTAAAGGTTGGATGAATGCTTGCTAAGCCTAGATCATGCTCTGAACATGCTAACATGAATGCCATGATAAGACTAGATGGATGTGCATGATGGTATGCGAAATTGCCAAGGGATCTACATGAAATGACGAAATCGCAAAGTATGACACGACAAAGAAAAAAAACACATGAAATGACAATGTTTTTGAATAGAATGGTTCAGAAAATCACACTAGTGTCAAAGAGATCAAAAATACAACAAACTCAAATCATTAGAAGCGTAGAAAACACCATGGAGATCAGAATGGGAGAATTGCAAAGAAACCCACAAAAAACAGATAAATGACGACATGCGAGGAAAATCACATAAAATGACGATGCTTGTGGACAGAATGCTCGGGAAAACCATACTGATGCCAAAAGATAAAAAGTGGGATCAACCCAAGTCCTCGGAATCATAAAAAAGGTTGTGAAAATCAAAAAGGAGAAATAGTCCGCAAATGGGCCAATGTGGGCCTTTTGGACAGTTCGTGTGCGCCCTCGGGCGATGAAATCCAAATCAAATTTAAAAAATCCGAAATATAGGATTAAAGTAAATCAAATCGAATATTAGATGAGAGATTCTGAAAGCAAAGTGAAGAAAGAAATCCACAAAAGAAAGGCATGAGATGCGGGCTTGCCAAATAGGGATGGACTGATACACAAATGTTACAGAAACTGTACAAAGTGCAAGAATAAATGCCTAAATATGCAAAAAGGTGCTAAAGAATGACTGAGACAAAAATTTGTGCAAGACTAAGTGCAAATAGAATAAATGCCTAATATGCGGGTGCATGAATTGATGATAGGGGCAATTTGGTCATTCCTGTGGCTAGCTGTGATAAGTGCATGTATGGGGATGATGCATGATCTAAGTCATGTGAAAATGTGCACAAAACATCTAGAAAGTGTTATTAGCAAGAAAACATGGAGGGAAAAGCAATAAAATGATGTAAACATAATAAAGGACAAACACATGGACTAAAATGCAAAATTCACAAATGGATGAGAATTTGGATCAAAGATGTACTCATGACTTCTACCCTAACTGAAGACGATGGATCAAATGTTCATGTGGCACTGAGATGTGTGAAAATTGCACTTGGATGATTTTCTAAAAACTCAAGGGCTAAAGTGCAAAATTCGCACATAAGTGCGACTGTGAGTAACATGTGAGACTAAAGGTCAATTCATAGTGAAAACATGATTTTTAAATGGAATCCATGATAAATTGCAAAATGTGAGATGCAATGAGTGAAAAATATCAAAAATATGCAAGAAAACATTTAAAACCCTAAATGTTGGATTTAAAACTAATCTAAGGGTCTATATGCAAATTCCTTGTGTTCTGGATTATTTATTAAAGATTTAGGGACTTATGCGTAAAATGTCGAGGGCCTGAATGTGATAAAAAGTGAGCTTTCATGATGATCAGTGTAATTATGGAATTCATTAGGGTTCATGATGCAAAATTTACATAGAACAATTATTTTAACAATTCTAGGAACTTAATGCAAAAGATCAGGACTTAAATGTAACAAAAATTCAATTTTAATGGTTATATGTGTGATTTTAAAAATTTTAAGGGTTCAAAATGCAAATTTCACAGAGAAAATTCATTTTAAAGAGTTCCAAGGGTCAAATGCAAATGTTTAGGACTTAAATGCAAGGAAAATATGAAAATAGGGGCCTAAGCATGATAAAACATTCATGAATGCATTAAAAATGAAAAATCCAAAGATGTAGGGGATTATATGCAAAACTTATAGAGAACAGAAAAGAATGAAAGTTTGTTTAAATTACAGGGACCAAAACACAAAAAAATAGGACCTAAAATTAAATGAAAAAGGATTTAAACGAAAATATCTAAGGACCTATTAGTAAAAACCTAGAACTAAAGGGTTAGGGCCCAAGACAATCTCTTTCGAAGATCGTCGAAGGCTCATTGGTGTTTCCCCTCCGGTGAGCACTCTAGCGATGATTCTGCGGCGGCCCAACAGCGCTGGGAGGTGAGTGGCAGTTGGGGAAGCTTCGGAGAGCCATGGCAATGGTCTCCGGGAGGCTGGGCAAGGCTGGGGAGGCCTAGGATGCTCCCCTCACCTCGCGCTCCGGTGAGGCACTTTGTCGGTGTCGGAGAAGGTGACGGTGACATGGCTGGCAATGACCAGTGGCTGGAGGTTGGGGAAGCTTCAGGGAGCCATGACGGAGCTCTGGGAGGAAGTGGTGAGGTCCAGGGTGGTCCGAGGTGTCCCTCCCACCTCTACATCGGCGACGATGGCTGCGGTGAGTCGTCAGGGCACTACGACGGTCCAAACGGCGATGGGGTGATGTAGAGGTGGAGAAGCTTCCCGGAGCGATGGTACGGAGAAGGGGTGCCTGGTGTGCTCCAGCGCCTCCTCGACGGTGGTTGGGTTGTGTCGATGGCGAGGCTGGTTGAACGTCGATGGGGGTCCTCTGGAGCTGAGGGAGACCAGAGAGGAGGAGAAAAGAGGAGGAGGGAGGAGAGGCCCATGGGGGCCTCGCGTGAGGCCTACCAGCGGAGGCGGGGCGACGACAGGCAGAAGGGGGGTTCACTGTTGTATCCTAAGTCAGGGGACTTAAAGGGATTCTATGGGCCTACTGAATTGAAAATAGAAGAGGAAGGGGGTGTACCTGGCTGGCTGTTCCCGCGGTCTCTGGTGGTGCTCGACGGCAGCAGTGCTTCGGCGTCGGGTCTGGATTGTAAACGCAGATCGCTGGTGGCTTTGGTGGTGGAAGGATGTGGGGTTTGCTCTGGGGATCGAGGCGCTGGAAGGGGTTAGAAGCTCAATGTGATTGGGGAGGCTCCATGCTGATGGGTTGGTCTGTCGACGATGAGCCCCTTTTGAACTCCGACTGAGCTCCTCCACACCGTCGATCTCCCTCGCAAGGGCTGAGCGCCGTAGGATCGAGCGCGTGGTGGAGGAGGAAAGTTCGGCGATCACGGGAGGCTGAGGATGCACTCCGGATTTCACGGGATTGACTGCCGGAGATGTCGCTGGAGATTGCAGGGTTGTCGGAAATATTTTTCTCTTTTTATAAAGTTTTTGATTTACAGGTGTATTAGGCTTATGGGCTTGCGAATTGGGTTGTCTTTTTAGGGTTTTTGTTTTGGTTTTGGTTTTGTGGTTTTTTATGGACTTTAAGGTTTTAATTTTAGGGTTTTAATTAGGCTTTGTGGGTTTAATTTAATTTCTGATTTTATAATTTAGGGTTTAATTAGTTGGTTTTTAAACTAGGGTTTTAATTAGTTTACGTTTTTGTTTTGGGATTTTTAGGGATTTTTGGGTTTTAATTCTTTAAAATTTTGATTTTGTTTAATTAGGGTTTTAAATTAGGGTTTCAATTATTTTAGGTTTTTTTTTGTTTTGGAATTTTTATGGATTTTGGGGTTTTTTATTTTAAGTTTTAAATTAGGGTTTTGTGATTTTACTTTAGTTTTTGATTTTGTGACTTAGGGTTTAATTAATTGGTTTTTTTAATTAGGGTTTTAATTATTTAAGAGTTTTTATGGTTTTAATTAATTTAACTTTAGGGTTTTGGATTTTAATTAGGATTTGAGTTTTAATTAGGGTTTATGGATTTTAATTAGGGTTTTTAGTTTAATTAGGGTTTTCACGTGATTAAATGGATTTTAGTTAATTTTGACTTTTAATTAGGATTTTTGTGTTTTAATTAGGGTTTATGGTTTTTAATTAGGCTTCTTAGTTCAATTAACTAGGGTTTTAAATGATTTAAATGGATTTTAACTTTGATTAGGGTTTTCACTTAATTAAATGGGTTTTAAGTTGGTTTAAGTGGATTTTACTTAATTTTGACTTGAATTAGGGTTTTTGTTTGATTAATTGGATTTTAAGTGGATTTTATTTAATTTTGACCTAGATTAGGGTTTTTGTTTGATTAATTGGATTTTAAGTGGATTTTACTTAATTTTGTCTTGAATTAGGGTTTTTGTTTGATTAATTGGATTTTATTTAATTTTGACTTGGATTAGGGTTTTTGTTTGATTAATTGGATTTTAAGTGGATTTTATTTAATTTTGTCTTGAATTAGGGCTTTTACTTGATTAATTTTGGGTTTTAAATGTGTTTTGTTTGGTTTTAATTTTAATTAGGTTAGAGTAGACTAGTGTGGGCCTGAATGGGCTTGTGTGGGCTTAAGTGGGCTAGGGTTTTGGTGGTTGCAACCAAAGCATCATCCAGAAAAGCCTACTGCCAAGTGACTGCAAAATCGAGGTGTCTACAGATGCCCCTCCTTGAGCGAGGTCGAGGGAATCGAGACCCATGCTTAGGGTTGACAAGACACCCTACTTGAGTCTGTGGGAGAGTGGTATTTGCTGTAGGGCCATGAGCCACTTATTCGGCGGATGCACCGATAGTCATGACTTATGGCCCATGCCTGATGCTAATGCAAAAGATGACCCTGATGCTGGGTAATGCATGAGGGTGATGCTGATAACGAGTGGGTAGCTCATCTCTCGGAGGGGAGCATGAGGGATTTTCCGACTCGTGCCAAGGGGTGCCCAGACAAGTCTGTCGGACTTATTGGCCGAGCCTAAACCTGGCGAATGACAGACCTTTCGGCCCAGGAGGATGCATGGCAAGATGCCGGACTTGTCGACCAAGGGATAGACTGATAATGGATGTCAACCGGATAGTCTAGGGGTATCAGCCCACTCCGGACAATATGATGGTTGTCAACCGGATAGTTAGGGCTATCAGTCCGAGAAAAGGGGCGCATTAGGTAAGACTATCAGGTTGACAAACTGAGGAACAAAGCATGATAAGTTGACGGACCTACCGACCAGATAGTTTGGGTTATCAGCCCCCTAATGAGTTGACAGACTCATCACCAGATAGTTAAGGTTATCAGTCCGCTGATGAGTTGATGGACTTGTCACTAGATAATTAGGGCTATCAGCCCAACGATGAGTTGAGGGACTCATTATTGGATAGTTAGGGCTATCAACCCGCTGATGAGTTGACGGATTCGTCACCGGATAGTTAGGGCTATCAGCCCGATAGTGAGTTGACGGACTCATTGCCAGATAGTTAGGGTTATCAGTCACTAATGACTGATGACAGAAGTCGTTCGAGTAGTTTGGGATACCAGCCCGATAGTGAGTTGACAGATTCATCATCGGATAGTTAGGGCTATCAGTCCGATAGTGAGTTGACGAACTCGTCATCGGATAGTTAGGGCTATCAGCCTGATAGTGAGTTGACAGACTCATTGTCGGATAGTTAGGGCTATCAGCCCACTGATGGATAAAGTAGTGGCACCAAGATTCGTCCCATCTGGGGTGAACCTGGGACAGGATCACCTAGACCTCACCTGGTCTAGGAAAGGATAGAAGTGACACTTGCTCGACTTGAACAAGTCCCAACAGGATAGATTGAGTTTCGCCCCAACTGGTACAGAAACCTAGGATGGCTTTATTTGTCCAGGTCAGGGCAACAAAATGATATCCCTGACTGTTAGCTGAGTGGGCCCTAGCGCCAAGTCGGCAGGCAAAAAAGGGGCAGCAATTGAAACAATTGAGCATGCGTTACAACAATGGCAATTTCCTGTCAATCACAGTCATCCAAACAAGCTGGCAAATGTGTCCCAATGAATTTATTATAGCAGTCAAACAGAATGATGTGATTACACTTATTTTTAGTCTGTCGTGAACAAGTAGCATAAAATAAGTGTCAATAGTCTGGGTCATCGCTAGGCCTCTTAGAGCCTCTTGCTTTTGGAAACAGTATAGGACTTGGAAATGCCCCACAAATTGGCCAG